>SJYT01076976.1:30933-72502 GCA_006410635.1 Cephalophus harveyi | reverse complement strand
CTTTGGAAGGAATGATGCTAAAGCTGAAACTCCAGTACTTTGGCCACCTCATGCGAAGAGTTGACTCATTGGAAAAGACTCTGATGCTGGGAGGGATTGGGGGCAGGAGGAGAAGGGGACGACCGAGGATGAGATGACTGGATGGCATCACGGACTCGATGGACGTGAGTCTGAGTGAGCTCCGGGAGTTGGTGATGAACAGGGAGGCCTGGAGTGCTGCGATTCATGGGGCCGCAAAGAGTCAGACACGAATGAGCGACTGAACTAAACTAAACTAAATTACTTTACAATATTGTATTGGTTTTGCCATACATCAACATGAATCCGCCACGGGTGTACAGTGAATGAAAGAATTTAAAATTAGTTGTATACAGCATGCCTAGAAAGAGTAAAATGAAAATTCACAAGAAAAAGGAGTCAAATTTTACCTCCTTTTGGATGGTAATTCTCACAAGCCACTGTGACCGTATGTATTGTCATCTAGTATCACAAAGTCAAGCTAGGGTAGAAAATGACATGATTTAGAAAAAGATTCTCTCAAGTTTTTCTCATTGTAACAGATCACACAATGGGCTCAATAAATAGCATCTCCAAAGATGATTTTAATTTCTAGGCAGTGACCCAGTTTTCAAAATGTCCTCAGTTTTGACCACTTTGATATTATGATAATTCAACATAATTGCAGATTTTCAGATTTTTTAAAAAAGACTATTAAACTAAATCTCAATTGGTGATTAATATAAACAAATGCATTAAAATGAATTATAGTAGTTGATTAAAATATTTACTGTACATAAATATTACATATTATATAAATAGATCTCTCTATATATTTACTATATAAATGTAAAGATGAAAGAAGTCTGTTAAAAGCCAAGTGCTACATAAACAAACTCCCCAAATTGGTCTTAGGTAGGAAGACACAAATCAAAGAGCAAACATGCTTACAGATTTAGGAAGCTTTCTATAAAATATTGAGTTGATGAGATAGGACAAGGGCTTCCCTCAGCCTGGGATGTGACAAGGAGGTAGCTGTGGTCATTCCATTTATATATTCTTACACGTGACCCTCAGCATATTTTGTGATAAATTAACAGATATTTGTTGCGTTGTTCAATTTTGAAAACTTCATTTAAACTTTCCTCTTCACTGACCTCATATTTTACCCACCTGTCTCTCTTAGAAAAATATTTTGTTGAGTAATACACCCTTTGTGTCATGACATTACATGTTAATTTCAGAGCAACTTTGCCCAACTACTCCCCTACCAAATCCTGAGATTCTAAATCTGGTGGGCAAAAATATGTGCCTTCTTAGTTTTCAGTCTCAGTATATTTCCTTTGCAAATCCTACAATTTATTAACTCTATGGCAGAGTGACACAAACCACGTTCCAAAATAAACACACAAAAAGACCTACCTTACTGTAATATCCAGGTTGAGAAAAACTACTCTGAAAGCAGGGAAATGCTGATGAAAGCTTGCTGCCATACTCAGGGCTCAGCTGCTTTGTGCTTAATCATCATTAGGCATGTGCTCTGAGGAACCCCAGAGCTGGGAGTTTTTGCATAATGAGGTAGGTAGCAAAGCCTTATACCTAATGCCAGAAGGTGATGATGTAAAAATGAAGACGTTTTCTTCCTCTAGTTGTACATTTCAATAACATTCTGGGTTTATCTTTTTGAATGGAAGAAAACACACAACAATATAACTCTTGCCATAGGAGTGGTGTATAATTTTGCTGCAAACACTATCATAGAATTTCCATGAAGTGCCATCCAATCCCACACTAAGGGGGGCTATGAAATGCCACAGAATGTAGTTAACTGTGGCCACTGGAGCTTCTGGGTCATTCTGAGGGCTAGGCACCTTTTCCTTACTCTTCTTTTCACGTGAGTATAATAGTTAATATAATAGTATTATAGTTTCATATTAGTAGATGCCGGTAACAGTGAATTCTTACAAAGTATTGACACTTCAGAGTCCCGTGAGATTGATCGCGTAAAGAGGTAGGTGCAACCTTTTAGCATCCCTATTCTACAGGTAAACCAAGCCTAGAGATTAAACAACCTGCCCAGAGTCAAAGCACCAGCATATGGTATGAATGCAGTGACTAGCACCCAAGTCTGTATGCTTGCCATCAGATCCAGGTGCTCAGCCTTCCTGCTGTTATGCAGCCAGGACAAGCAGCACCACGCATGTCTACACCAACTGTCATCCATCTCTGCTTCTTAAATGTGCTCCCCAATCTTTCCGTCTATGCAGTGGCTGCTGCTCGAAAGCACAGAGGAGCAGAGCACCATGGTTGAGAGCATGGCGGCAACAACTGCCTGGAAAATTCGGTTCTGCTACTGGCTAGCAGTGTTCTCACAGGCAGTTTGTTTAACTTCTGGGTCTCAATCTCCTCATCTCTGAAATGGGATAATCATCTCTGCCTCAAGGGGTTACCAGGATTACAGAGGTATTCTATATAATGGCTTAGGAGAGTAAGTGCTAAAAGAATAGTGGTTATAATTAGTAAAACATAAGACTAGAGTGGGCTTTCCAGGTGGCGTTAGTGGTAAAGAACCCGCCTGCCAATGCAGGAGATGTAAGAGATGCGGGTTCAATCCCTGGGTCAGGAATATCCCCTGGAGGAGTGCATGGCAACACACTCTAGTATCCTTGCCTGGAGGATCCCATGGACAGAGAAGCCTGCCAGACTGCAGTTCATAGGGTTGCAAAAAGTCAAACACAACTGAAGCAACTTAGCACACGCACACACATCCTACATCCTTACTAAAAACATGGCCAGCTTGAAGACTATAATACTGGGAAAGTTGTGGGATGCTTGTGATTTCGTTTTCATTAGATGACAGAGCCACTGTAAAGTCATGCCAACTGATAACTGCCAACAATCCTCTTTTTTCTCCTACTCAGATACAGAGAGCTGGTGGCTGCCACATACAGATAGATACTTTAGAAAGATAGCAGTGACCTTCTCGAAGGCTCAGATTTCTGCTTCTCACTTGTTGAGATTGATGGGCTCTACTTCCTTTGTCCTTCAGGTCTTGGATAAATATAAAGACATTCATGTAAAAGCTTTCCTCACCTCAGCTGTGAATCATGGGACCTAAAATGTAGGAGAAGGAAGGTGTGTCTCTGCTTAGCTGGAGGGACCCTGTACTCTGAAGTTTCGACTTCAGCAAAAAAATATGATGTACGCTGGAGATAGCTTTATAGATTAAACCAGTTAACACTGGCACACATCATACCTATATCCATTTATATTTATTCAAATTTTTTAAATAGAATTGTGAATGCCAAGATAAAAAATTAAGAACACCAGAAATGAAATCAACTTAACCAAACAGAAAATTACATTGAGATTATTTCACATAACAACAAATTAAAAAAAAAGATTTCTGTTGGACATTTATAATAGACTTAAAATGAGATTAGACATTTAAAAATTGAAAACATTTATCACAGAGTGCAGGGCATTTTGATGCAGGATCAGTAACACTCAGTAAAATAAAGATAGTTATACTATCTTGATATAAAAAAATTATGGTAGTAAAAATTGTTACTTGCAGATCTACATTTTAAAGGTTTGGAACCAGAATTTTAAATTACCCTCGAAAGAAGGTATTTATAAATTTATATCTGAGGGAAGACTCTTCAGTGAACTTTCTACCAGTTTTAGAATGAATTTATTTCTACCACTACATTTATTCTCTTTTAGATGGAAATCAGTAATTCCTAATCCAGTAGTTTGATAGGTCAAAAACTTAAAAAAATATCACACATACAAAAAATTCCAGAATGGCAACTCTTCTATTGTAATATTTATCAAATATATTAAATATATTTTGCTGCTTTCTTTCAACTAAACATACACTTTCTTTCAACCTAAAACATGCTCAAAAGCAGAGCTCTAACAACTTTCCTGAGGAAGCATTCGATAGGGGACCCAGTCAGCGCCCTATGTGAATGACTGTGCATGTGATGAGTGTGCATGTGTGTTCATGCTATGTTTCTGATACCAGTTTTGAACAGGAAACTGCTTCTCATTGATACTCTGACTCATTTCACTCAGGAAAAAACACTAGCATTGCATGCGTTCCCATAAGATCGCCAGTTAAAGACAGGAAAATGTGAAAGGAAGTAGGACATCCATCCCAATGGGCTGATGTGCAACGGATTTCACTAAACCTTTGCTGCTCACGATCATGCGTGACTTACAAGCATGTGAGATCAAAGGCTGCCTGGCGGGGCCTTGCCCCGGTGCACCTTACCTCCTCTTCAGAAATGCTCCTGTGGCTCCCGGGCACCTGGGCCGCTGTCTCTCAAGAGACCCAATGTCAATGGGTTCAGTCACCCAGACAATCAGCAGCTTTCAACCGCATGTCCTCTCCTCTCTTGGTAAAAGGACAGCTTTGAAAAGCATCTTTTGAAATGAGGATCTGAGTAGATAGGGAGGGACAGGAGCCCAGGCATACTTGTTCCAATGATCGAAAAGTCTTTAGCTCTGTCTGCTGCGTGATGTTTGGGTGAGGCCTCTTGGTCCTCCAACCAACCCTGAGAACTGGGTGGGGTGGTTTGGTGCAGGGAATGGTGTGTGTTAGTCTCCCTGGGTTGGGGGGCACTCTGTAGGTAACAGGTGCAGGCTTGTCTTCACTGTCGTATACACACAAAGCTAAGGCTGATCCTTGGTGGTCAGAGCAAGTTTGTTTAGATTAGACTAGAGTAACTTCCGGTTTACTTGTCATTATTTTAACAAGGGTTTTCAGATACAAATAGCAAATTACATTTTTTGAAAAGGAAATGAGAATATTTTTGCCAACTAGCTGAATACCAAATTCCCAGTGGAACAAAAATAGGAAAATGTAATAGGTGAAGCGACTGTCCAACTCAAATGAGTTGTTGAAAAAAATTAATGTCATTTTCTAAGACTTTCTATCAAGAATCTCACATGCTGCCAGAGTTAACTAATCTTCTCACTCAAAGTGGACAAATAATATGTGAAGGTCAAATACGTGACAGGAGGTACAGGACAACGAGGGCTTCCCTAGGGGCTCAGCGGTGAAGAATCGCCTGAGAAGCAGGAGACACGGATTCGACCCCTAGTTAGGGAAGATCCCCTGGAGGAGCGCCTGGCAACCCACTCTGGTCTTCTTGCATGAAGAATCCCATGGATAGAGCACCTGGCGGGCTACAGTCCATAGGGTCACAAAGAGTCGGACATGAATGAAGTGACTGAGCGTGTACATGCACACACACAACAGTGACAATTAGTGTACAACCAATTTGCTCCCAGCGGTTACTTCAGAAATATGACTTGGCCATAGGTGGGCAGAGAAAATGTGTCTCACTCCTTATGCAACTGATCCAGGGGTTTGGCTCAGTCTAGACCAGTGCTTTTCAAATTGGCCCCATGTTGAAATCACCCGGAAAATCTTTAAAAGGGTAACAACTGAGTCCTAACTCCAGATATTCTGATTTAATTTGGGCAGTAGAATGTTCTAATGTTCCCAGTCATCTCTACTGTGCAGCCATTCTTAAGAACCAGTGGTCTATCACCCCTGAGAACTTCAAATAAATGAGGCTGGATCTAGTACATTCAGAAGTTCTGACTATGGATTCAGACATAAGATTAATTTAAAGATTTCAAATCACTGTGATCTTGGAATTTCCCTCTTTGGGATAAAACAACATCAACAACAAAGTATATGCTCCTTCCCACTCCCACATTGAACACATAAAATGAAGATTTTAACGTCTGCTCATCAGTTGGTCATTTGAGCCATTTTCCATGGCATCCACATGAATGGTCAGCTTGTACAATGCACTAATGCTAAAAATCTAGCAAACCGCTATCTAGTTTTAAACCTATTTTTTTTACCTATTCTTGGTAATTTTATGAATCTCAGTCTTCTAGGATTTGAGCTGTTGTGAATGGAATCATCTCTTCCTAAATGAAATAGCAGTTTAAATTCATATGGCCTAGAATTTACTCTATTAATCCAGCTCCACAATTTCCTAGAGCAAAAAGAAGTCAATGCTTTAGTTGGTGCTTTGCAGTTTTGCACATAACTTTTGCTCAGTGAAACTTGGTTATGCTCTCAGGATATTGAAATCTCCTATAATATAGGCAGCACAATCTGGGTGTTAGATACTGGGTTGGCAAAAAGTTCGTTTGTGTTTTTCCACAATGGCTTATCAAAAAATTTATACAAATGTTTTGGCCAAACCAATAAAAACCAGATGCCATATTTTTAGCTTTAATCAAGACCCATTTAGGGAGGTGTTCTCTAAGTTTCCCAAATGATGGGTTCTTTGTTGGTGGTATAAGAATAAGGGCTGGTAGATATTTAAGGACATCAATCGTCCAGCTCTTTGCCACAAAAAGGCCAGTCCTTAACCAGGTGACAAAAATCCCTGTCAATTCTGAATAGACCATTAGCAGAAAAGGAACTCCAAATTCCCTTATACCCAGCACTAGCTTTTAGAAACTCTTATAATCAAGAATTCCTCTTTATGTCTGACTTAATATACTCATATTGGTCATTAGTGAATACCATGGGGGGAATCACCACTGTGGCTTGTCCTGCATTTATTTCAAACCTACCAAGATTGGGTTTAGTATATAGAATTATTATTAATGCTGTGATTAGAATATTTCAGTCAATACTTTGGTCTGTTAAAACAGCTTTATTCCCTCTCTTAGGATGTTTAAAACTGAAAGAACAGGGAAGTGATATGCATAATAATTTAAGAAGATTCCTATTTATATTATTAATACAAAATAATCATTGACAAACTCAGAAGACTGCCATGAACACACTAATTTTTCACACATCAAGAAGCCTGAAAATTACTGTGAAATGATTGTGATACTGTTTTCATTTCAAAAGTCTCCAAGGGGCATACCACAAAAACTAGCGGTCTAGTCAACTCATGAATGTGTTGGCATCTATTCCATTAAACCAACAGTAGTCACTTCTAAGCGGAGAAGGCAATGGCACCCCACTCCAGTACTCTTGCTTGGAAAATACATGGAGGGAGGAACCTGGTAGGCTGCAGTCCATGGGGTTGCGAAGAATGGGACATGACTGAGTGACTTTACTTTCACTTTTTACTTTCATGCGTTGGAGAAGGAAATGGCAACCCACTCCAGTGTTCTTGCCTGGACAATCCCTGGGACAGGGAAGCTTGGTGGGCTACTGTCTATGGGGTCGCACAGAGTCGGACACGATTGAAGCAATTTAGCAACAGCAGCAGCAGCAGTCACTTCTAAGACTTCCAATCTGTGACTTGTGACAGAGGTTCCTTAGAGACTGAGATAAAGGCATGCTGCTGCCTGATCTACTTGAGGGTCTACTTGAGGACAAGGATGTGGTCTTTGTACTGACTATACAGCACACATTCAAATTTCCATGTGATAGGTTCCTATCTCACTGATATTACTAGTGACAAATACTAAAGGAACCCAAAATATGCACTTTGAAATATGTCATTTTATGTAACTCTACACATGTATTCTACGTATTTCTGCATAATGGGTAGAAGAACGGATTTTGAAGTTTATTTTAAGCCCGAGAAACCCTGCAGCTCTCCTAGGAAAGAATGCCCAACGGGGTTCTGCAGAACTCCTAGAAGCCTACAGAACACACATCCTGCAGAATCACAGCGCTGTCACAATCCGGCTTGTATTATTTTATTGCATGATGAGATGTCTCAATATCAGAGAAGATAAACTTTCATTCATATCCCAATGAATGGGCGTGAATGCAAAGAGAGTCTTAAGTGACTCTAATCAGAAGAAGGGCATTCTTTAGGCAGTTAAATTAAATTAGAAACAAGAACATCAGTGTTTTCCTTCCTGCAACAAAATTTTCCAGGATTCTGAGCCCATTTTTTTCACCAATATTTTATCATACATAAACTTTTAATACCAACATTTTAAGTAAAACGGTATTTGAAAGCTATTCTCTCAAATAGCTGAAGATATATTTCAGAGTTAATTGGCAATGTGTATCATGGTATATGTCCCTCAACTCAGTAATGTTCTATCAGTGAATTTTAAAGAAGTTATCCATCATCAGGTTAAATAATATATACAGGAATGATAAACATTATTTACAATGATAAAAAGAAAATACTAGGGCTTCCCTGGTGGCTCAGAGGTTAAAGTGTCTGCCTCTAATACGGGAGACCTGGGTTCGATCCCTGGGTCGGGAAGATCCCCTGGAGAAGGAAATGGCAACCCACTCCAGTATTCTTGCCTGGAGAATCCCATGGATGGAGAAGCCTGGTAGGCTACAGTCCATGGGGTCGCAAAGAGTCGGACACGACTGAGCCACTTAACTTACTTAATCCTAAATATCTCTTAATGAGGAAATTCCATGCTCAAAAGACATAAAAAAACTAAGTTTTTGAGAAAAGTTTCCAAATCTGGTAACATTCTCATGACATAGTATTAGGTAAAAAATGAAGGCTAAAAAGATTTTATAAAAGCTTATTTTTATTTTAAAGTTTCCTAGGAAAAAACTATTAGAGAACATATTTTTCTGTGTTTCCAGTTATTAAAACAGACTTGTGTTACTTTTGCAATCAGGAAAAATTAATTTAATATAACAACTGGAAGAAAGTATATCAAAATATTAATAGTGATATTCTTTAATTGATCGGATTATAGGTGATGATTGTTAGAACACTTTCCCCAATGCTTTATTTTATAGACTGAATGTTTAACTTTTCAAAGTGAGAAAAAATTTTCAAGGTCAGAAAAAAAAACTCACTTGTAGTGAGTAATGCATTTGCTGCAGTATCTTTATTCCTTCCTCATAAGTCAGTGAGTTATCAGAATACATTTCAGAATGTGTTTATTGAACTCTGATGTGCAAAACAGTAACGGTTCATTTTAAGAGACTTTGGATTATGCACTACGAAATGTAATGAAAAATTTTACTGGGAGAAAGCTGAAACTACTGATTTAAACAGCTTTTCCAAATGATCTGTGTCTTGGTGCCAAAGCTCTTTTCCTTAAAGGACCAGAAGTACTAAGTCTTCTTTTGCGCAGTTACGTCCTGGTCAGTCCTGAGTGTTCATTGGAAGGACTGATGTTGAAGCTGAAACTCCAATACTTTGGCCACCTGATGAGAAGAACTGACTCATTAGAAAAGAGTCTGATGCTGGGAAAGACTGAAGATGGGAGGAGAGGGGGACGACAGAGGATGAGATTGTTGGATGGAATCACTGACTCAATGGACATGAGTTTGGGTAAACTGCGAGAGTTGGTGACGGACTGGGAGGCCTGGCGTGCTGCAGTCCATGGGGTTGCAAGGAGTTGGACACGACTGAGAGACTGAACTGATGCTGCCACAATGTGACCTTGAGGCTGAGTGGTCCCAACAATAGGCATTCTCTGTACTCTGAGTCATCCTAATTATTTCACATGGTAGATACTGAATAGATAGGTATCAGGAATATATTTATATTTTTTCTTATTGGTTTCTTCTGGTTTTGATATTCTTACCTTTGAATAGAGCTCAACAAAACAAGAAGGGTAGAAGAGTATATATCTTCTATATATATTCTATATGAGTAGAAGAGTATATGTCCTCCTTCGATTTTTTCCAGTTTAAAATGAAAAAGATAATTGGTTCTCCTCAAATCATACTTGTTTCATTCTAAGACATTCATGAACTGTTGCTGCTGCTGCTAAGTCACTTCAGTCGTGTCCGACTCTGTGTGACCCCATAGAAGGCAGCCCACCAGGCTCCCCCGTCCCTGGGATTCTCCAGGCAAGAACACTGGAGTGGGTTGCTATTTCCTTCTCCAATGCATGAAAGTGAAAAGTGAAAGGAAAGTCGTTCAGTTGTGTCCGACTCTTCACAACCCCATGGACCGCAGCCTACCAGGCTCCTCTGTCCATGGGATTTTCCAGGCAAGAGTACTGGAGTGGGGTGCCATCGCCTTCTCCGTCATGAACTGTTAAATGTCTTAATTTTAGAATGCCACAATTTGCTTATAGCTTAGTACTAATATTGTATCATTTTACTTTCTTGTGAACAAAGGTCTTGCCAACAAAGCTCCATCTAGTCAAAGCTATGGTTTTTTCTGTACTCATGTATGGATGAGAGTTGGACTATAAGAAAGCTGAGTGCCAAAGAATTGATGCTTTTGAACTGTGGCGTTGGAGAAGGCTCTTGAGAGTCCTTTGGACTGCAAGGAGTTCCAACCAGTCCATCCTAAAGGAAATCAGTCCTGAATATTCATTGGAAGGACTGATACTGAAGCTGAGATTCCAATACTTTGGCCACCTGATGTGTAGAAGTGATTCATTGGAAAAGACGCTGATGTTGGGAAAGATTGAAGATGGGAAGAGAAGGGGACGACAGAGGACAAGATGGTTGGATGGCATCACTGACTCAATGGACATGAGTTTGAATAAGTTCCAGGAGTTGGTGATGGACAGGGAAGCCTGGCATGCTGCAGTCCATGGGGTCGCAAAGAGTCAGACACTACTGAGCAACTGAACGGAACTGAACTCTCTTGTGAAGAAAACACGACAGTATTTGTTTACACACCTATTAGATTATTGAACATAATTCAAATTGAAGAAGCAAGAAAGGAGGCAATAGATGCACTTATATGTTATAAAGGTGGCTAGTTATAGAAAAAATATTTGACTTACCTGTAAAAATATTGTACAAGGAAATCACAGTATAAATAGCATATCTTATGACACAGAGTCAAACAAAGATGTAGTGAAAGAATGATTTGCAATTGCCAAAATAACCCAAAGGCCTCTTTGTTTCTGCTGGCAGATGCTGATATACAATTCTAATGCCTGTTAAACAGTATTTAAGCAAATATTTTATAAAACCAAGAATCATTTTAAGTATGTCAATTACATAGGGAAACCAAGTCAAAACACCAATCTGATTGCACTGCTTAATCATCACCAAATAACATGAAAAATGTAATGTCATTGTCCAGATTTAGTGGCCATAATTATTGTTCCCCTGTGTTGACTCCTTATTTTCTCCTATATTCTTTCCTTTATTGCAAACAAACATCCTTAGTGAGGATAACACTAAAACAAAATTAACATAGCCAGAGCAAAGATAAATAAAATTTAAAAAGCCAACCTTTATTCCACTCTGAACAAGTTTGTGAATGTCCAAATAAGGCTCCTTGAAAATTTCTCCTTCCGGGGTAAGTATCTTCACGTAACCTTCTTTTTCCAGAATGAAGAGGCGGTGGGAGCCATCCCCACTATGTAGGGCGCTGACAGGCTGGCGCAGCCCACTCACAACCTCCTGGATACAGAAGCAGTTGTGTTTGTGCTTTCTAAACAAATTAAAGAAAACCAGTAAGCTTTTCTTGAGATGAAGGAGGTAAGAAATGTATGTAGCATCCTTTTCAAAATATATTTCCTTTAGGAATCAATGAAGGGCTGTTAACCCAAGGTCCCAATCTGATTCTCTAAAATTCTTTTCAATGGGAAAAAAAGAAACCCTCAAAAAGCTTTCTATCAGAAAGCAAAGGTGAGAATCCAAACACAAAGGTATTTTAAATTTTTCACAAGCTCACTATCTCATCTTTCAGTGACTCCCATTAAAATCAGCGTTACTCACAATAATTAAACCTTACAGAAAGGTACTCAGAGAGAAAGTTCTAAGATCTATTTATAAAAGTCTGTTTAGCTAATAATAATTGTGCTGAATGTTTCCACAGTGCCATAAGCTAACAACAATCATACAATTCAAGTTTAAAACTATACTCATAAAATTCCCATGAATCATAGAGAAGCCAAGCTCATAATAGAAGATTAGTAGTCTCAGCATTAAAGACATTTAAGCGAATATCATTTTAGAGAAGCAAACTACCAAAAAGAAAAAAACAAACATCTGGAGGATATAACTGCTGGGCATGAGCATAGACAGATGACTCATTGTTAAAACTACAAGGCTTGTCAGGTTTTGTTTTTGTTTTTTTTTTAAGATTAAATAACATTTATCTTTATGAACCTGCTGATCTCTTCCACTTTGTCATATTCTTCCATCTGGTCCAAGTAGTTAGAGGCTGGTCCTCTGATTTGTTTTCTTGGAAAATCAGGAAAGCACAGGCCACCATCTTTTCTTGCATAGTAAAAGCAAAACTCATCAGCAGTAGTTTGAAGTAAACCTTTAAAAAATGTAAAAAGATGCCTTAGAAATATTTAGTGTTATGGTAAAAACACCACATTTGAAAGACAAAATATAGGTCAAGAATTTTCAGGAATATTCTAGGAAAATAAATAGACAAAAAAAAAATAAAAGTAAAGAACACTGTATTTTGGTTTGGGATTTCCATTTCTTTTTAAATCAAATGTTTAAAGTTGCAGTACAAGTGAAATGATATTGTATTAGATGTCTTAAAAGGCTCATATGAAATAGAGCTAGTATGAACCCAGCATTAATTGGATTGACTCTATTTTCAAACCTTCCCAGTTTCCAAGTGTCACACATTCACACTCATCTGATGACTGTTCAGGACTTTCCCCCTACCATATTAATAACTTGGACATGGAACAACAGACTGGTTCCAAATAGGAAAAGGAGTACGTCAAGGCTGTATATTGTCACCCTGCTTATTTAACTTATATGCAGAGTACATCATGAGAAACGCTGGACTGGAAGAAACACTTTGGGTCAATTTAAAATTTTTACTCTATTGCCACTCATACATGATTAAATGATAAATCTAGTTACTATCCCAAGGTCATACATTATATGCCACAGTAAATGACTGACGCCCTGCAATGATCAAGCAATGAATTGATGCCAGTAACAGAGCCTCTATATTCAAATGTGTTGGTGCCTTTTTCTTGCTCATTTACAGAAGATTATTTTATAACACAAAAATAGTCTTTAAAATATTCTTTCAATCTTCTCAAACAGAAGAGCTGACATACTATTCCTCACTGAAAAAAATTAATATGTGCCAAAACAAAAATGCAGAGTAGACTTAAAGGGATCTGAATGAAAGGACTTATTTTTTCATTTCTTAAATAGTAAGAATTTTTATCAAAAAAAAAGTTGAATAAGAAAGAAGATCTTATCACAAAAAAGAATTTTGACATTACTTTTACAATTTGAGTTAATAAGGTAGGTCTTTTTTTTTTTTTTTGCAGGGAGGGTATAATGGCTAAGATTCACTTCCATATATGACAATTTTGTTATTAAAATATGATATTGCTATCAGAATTGACTCTCAGTTCAGTTCAGTTCAGTCACTCAGTCGTGTCCAACTCTTTGCGACCCCAAGAACTGCAGCACGCCAGGCCTCCCTGTCCATCACCAACTGCTGGAGTTCACTCAAACTGACGTCCATCGAGTCGGTGATGCCATCTAGCCATCTCATCCTCTGTCGTCCTCTTCTCCTCCTGCCCCCAGTCCCTCCCAGCATCAGAGTCTTTTCCAATGAGTCAACTCTACTGCTGTCCCAAATTTCTGTTTCTGATTTCATACCTTCAATTACACTCAATTGCTTGATTTTTACCTAACAAATCAAACTATGGTACTCCCAGGTAATCAGGTAATGTAGCTGAAGTTTAGAAGTTGTATGATGGATGCAAGTTTACAAGTATTTGTAAGAAAAAGAACTTGGAATTTGGGGACAACCAAGTGAGGCCTATCAATGGAATATGAAAGACACTAAAAAGTTGATTTTCTGTGAGCTTAACCCAAGTCCCCTCCAACCTAAGACTAACTAACCTTGGAATCTGAGGGCCCCACAGGATTAAAACGTAATATATATCTTGATTTAACTTGTGGGTGAAGTGTATCATCCCTGAATTTCTGAGATAGATTCTTCAATGCCAATACCTGACTAACCCATTGGGAAACAGGGCTTCCCTGGTAGCTCAGCTGGTAAAGAATCTGCCTGTATGCGGGAGAACTGGGTTTGATCACTAGGTTGGGAAGATCTCTTGGAGGAGGGCATGGCAACCCAGTCCAGTATTCTTGCCTGGAGAATCCCATGGACAGAGGAGCCTGGCAGGTTGCAGTCCATGGGGATGCAAAGAGTCGGACATGACTGAGCAACGAAGCACAGAATTGGAGACTTCTTATCTTTGGGAAGCAGGCGAGTAAGAGCAGATGTCATTGGGGTGTGTGTGTGTGTGTGTGTGTGTGTGTGTGCGTGCGTGCGTCTGTGTGTGTGCGCGTGCGTGCGTCTGTGTGTGTGTGTGAGCATGTGTCTGTGTGTGTGTGTGAGTGTGCGTGTGTGTGTGTGTTGTGGGGATGGGCAGAATAAGGAGCCATGGCAGCTGGGAAGGGTGCTCCCTGCTAGAGATAAGGCAGCTGGAAGGAGGTTATCTTTCTTCGAAAAATCCAGGTATTAGAAACTGAGGAGAGGAATGAAGGCTGCAACAGCATTTACTCATCTACAGCAATTTACTGTCTGCAAGAAATTAAGTTTTCTCTTCCATTCTTTAATGGCTAAAAGCATCAGAGGAAAACTGCACAGTGGTGTTAAATAATTGTCTGAGGTAAAAACAAAGGAAGGAAAACTGAGTTGCTAAATCAAACTTTTTCCAGTTTTGGCCCAGATGTTTTGGGGAGCTAGATGCTTTACATATAAATACAGATATAGATCTGTAGATAGAGATATATATTTACCTTTAGGCAGGAAGTTCTCTATGCCAATATGATGCATGCAGGAAGACTGCTATACTATGGAAATATTTATAACTGAATATGTGAAGGAGAAATTTTGTTTTAACTTTGTTTTACCTGCAGGGGTCACACATAAATTTCAAAGTACAACTCAGAGAACATTTTGAGTTCATTTTTAAAAAAAATCTGTTTTTCAACATTATAGTCTGCAAACCCATACCATTTTAAGGGGAAATAAATGAATAATTCCAGTGGCTGATTGCATTTTGTAAAGAATTATTAGCTGGGGACAAATATGAGGAAATGAGAAATGGCTTTCAAATGAAACATCTGAAGATCAATGAGTGCAGATTCATAAACTCTGACACTCCAGAGATATTATGCTCTCTTAGCAAATTAAACAAAACCAGAATGCTACCAATTAATTATTCTGAGGTTTTTACAGTATTAAAGGCAAACTGAACAATCTAAGTGGGAAGAAGGGAGCCAACTTAGAGGACTTTTACATAAAAATATGGGCATTTTCTGACAATTATGATAATATGAATGGAAACATTTAATACTTTTATTAGTACTTTATCTTAAGTGATCTGATTTTATAGACAGTGATGAATAAGATATATTTTCTGTGAACAGCTAAAAGAGGATCTGGTTTGGGGACACTGGGCTAACATTTATTTCCTGGGAAGATGCAATTTAGCAAATGGTACCCTTCTGTTTAAAAGGAGACCCTGAAGAGCATTTTACTGAAGGCGTGCAGCTCACCCTGATTATCATCATATGATCAGGTCCACCAGCGATGGGAGTACACTGATGATTCCAGCAGCTGTAATGGTTTTATAACTCCTGATAATTTATCAAATGTTTGGGAACTGCAACTCTTCTCCCGTCTTACTATACCACAAAGCATCCTGTAAAATACTGGACATGTAAATAAATATTCTCTATGCAGTTTTCTAAGCTCTAGCTTTTCCCTAAGCAAGTATGCTAGAGAAAAGCTACTTTTCCTCATTCTCTCTGCTGTTTATATTGATGAGGAAAAAATGGAAAAACCCCGCCATCTGTAAGGCTTGGACTGGAAAGCATTTTCGGGCAGAGGAGGCAGATCTGGATGTATTAATCCATCCCTTCTGGCTTGCTCTCTGGGGCACTAATGAGACACAAGTGTAAGATATCTGACCAGGGGTCAGGAGTGGCTGTGGACGGGAGAAACTCAGTGGAATCCAATCCATGACCTTGGCCTCTTTAGCACTGGGATTAAACCAGTTGAACTAATTGTGTACAGACAGTTCACACAACCCTCATCTATAGCTGAGAGATGATAGTCCAAGAGTGATAAAAATCATTATGGTAATGAGTGTAAATGTAAAGGAAGAAGCAAAACCCCAGAGGGACCCTTTCAGATCCTCTCCTCAGAGTGCACTTATTGGCTCATCATTTAGTGAACAGCAGAGCATCTCTTCTGTTCATCGTAACTCAGCCAGAAGAAGAGACCCATGGTACTGAGAAAGGAGTTCAAATCTTTTTTTTTTTTTTTAATGAAATTTGGGGATTTTTTTAGAAGCTTTAAGAGCTTATCGCCCTCACTAAATTCACAGCTGGAGAATACTATGATCAATAGGTGAGGTGAGGTGAAGTCGCTCAGTCGTGTCCGACTCTTTGCGACCCCATGGACTGTAACCTACTAGGCTTCTCCGCCCATGGGATTCTCCAGGCAAGAATACTGGAGTGGATTGCCATTTCCTTAAGGCTCCAGTATATCTTTACTGCAGTGATTTTGAACTTTTTTATTTTTTGTGGAAATAAGCAGACCATGAATTTTTCCGAATTAAAGTTTCTAGAAAATTGCTAGATGTGCAGAGTGAATGGCACTTTCTTAAAGCTGTGAGGGTAAAGCAAAGGGATAGATCATTTGTGTGTTTAATTCTTCATGTATTGGGCCATGGGGGAAGAAATGAAGATGTCTCTGGAATTATTTTCTCTCTTTCAACCCTTCTCAGCAATCTAAGGTCCCTTCCTCTACATGTTTTTGATTTGCAAAAAGATAAGGCTGATGAGGACAGGTTAAAAAAAAACAAACACAGAATCACAAAGTAGCTGTTTTTCACAATGTTGAATTTCAGAGAAGAGCAAACCATGACATTAAATAGACTTAAGAAGGTGAAAATATTACAAAGTCACTTTTTGAGCAATTTCTGAAAAAGGAGTGCTCTAGAATTCTAAAGAGCCTTCTGTGTTGGGGGCCAGGGCCAAGGGGAGGATTGTCATCTGATTTATCATACTTTAGGAAATGGTAACCTGTGTGCCAAGGATCAGCCTGGCTAACAAATTGATCGACACAAACAGTGTGTTATTACAGCTCACTTTGGGGACATGTATTTAGAGCAATTATTAGCATTTGATGGATGCAGAGGAATCCCCTCTGTTTCGCTGCTAACGCTCGCCGGCGCAGCCCTGAAAATCACCCTGGCCGCTCCACCTACCACTGGAGTGGAGCTTTCATCTGGTTATCTTTCAAGGCAGCCTGGGTGGCCACCAAAAGCACTTGACATCTTGATGCACTTCAGCAGTTTTACATATATACAAACTTCGGAGAAAAATAAATTTGTCATTCGTCACCACATATGTTGACCTGGGGAGCAAGGTGCTTACAGTTTGGCTCCTGAGCTGTTTGCTGGGCTCTCTCTTTCAGTGGATATTGCTTTTTGTTGTTTGTTTTGGAAGCCAAAATAACTCCGAATAAAGGAAGCACCCCACAGATGAGTCTCTCAATTCAGCCTAGTGGCATTTATCTCAAGGAGATAAAAACGCTGAGTGTCAGTATCGTTTTCAGTTTAGAGTGGTAAAGGCAAGCCTTCCAGACTGGAAATTTGCAGCAAACCTTGATGGGACCTAATCTGTTATCACTTCTCAGCAGGCCATCTAGGCAACCGTGACCTATTCTACTTTGCTTTGGGGAATGTGATAAAGAGGAAGAAACAGCTGGTTTAAGGCAAACCTTAGAAACATGGCTGTAGTTTATAAAGTCAATAATAATATTTTCACATTGAATGGGTTTAGATACATGTTATGGTACACCAAAGGAAGCAAGCAACCCTAGTCAAAATGTTTTCTTAGGCTATTAAGAGCACTCTATAAAAAAAAAAAATACAAAAACTCTACGTTTCTGGGTCAGAGAAAAAAGTAAAATGTGTATAGCATTTTTAAAAAAATTGTTCAAGTGCATCCTACAGTTCTTAAAGCTTGTCTTTTATTTCAATACCATTGAGTTTTATAAACTGTTAGCATAAGTAGATTTGTTTGTTTGTTAAACTAACTAAACAGAATCTGTCTTATTAAATTCTTTTCTACGTCTGTGTTGATTCTTCCAACTAAAGCAAAAACCACCAGGGTTCACAAGCCTCAGATGGTAAAATTAATCAGTGCCCAAGAACTTATACGTTTATTAGGGTCCAAAATATGACCATGTATATCTGGGACATTATAAGCTTAAGAACTTAAACTTTATCTCGCCTATAAGTTTCTCATTGTATACAACCGGATTAAGGCACTTAACTTCTGAGGCTGCCAGGTAGCTCAGTGGTAAAGAATCCACCTACCAATGTAGGAGACTCGGGTTTGACCTTTGGGTCGGGAGGATCCCCTGGAGAAGGATATGGCAATCCACTCCAGTATTCATGCCTGAGAAATCCCATGGATAGAGGAGCCTGGCGGGCCACAGTCCATGGGGTTGCAAAGAACTGGACATGACTGAGCATACACACACATACACACACACACGAGGCTCAATTTTCCTCATCTGTCAAAGGGTCACAACTAGAACTTTCCTATCTCCCTCACATGCTTTATGAGAGGCCATCGGTCATTATATGTAAAAGTACTTTCTAAGGTGTTACGTTGAGGGGGGGCTTTCAAATTATACTTTATTTAAGGAAATACCTTAAAAGTCAGTGGACAAACTGCGCTTTAGATATCAACTGTGTGGAAGGGGAGGTTGTCTTGATAGTGACACTGATGAGTAAAGACACCAGCGAGAAATCTGTATCAATAATCCAGCATGTGTAAAGATTACCCACTGTATTATCAGTTTAACAAGAAATGTAAAACACTTCAACAAAACAATGTACTGTTTGTAGGGTGAAAAGACAGCTATCCTTTTAGCAGCAATACAAGGTTACAAGTTTTTAACAGTTAATTACGAGGTAAAAATAGATATTTTGAGAGGAAAGGCAAGATAAATTTTACACCCCTGTAAAGCAAATGTTTGGGCTTCCCTGGTGGCTCAGTGGTAAAGAATCTGCCTGCCAATAACTTGAGAGCTGGGTTTGATTCCTGGGTCAGGAAGATCCCCTGGAGAAGGAAATGGCAACCCACTCCAATATTCTTGCCTAGGAAACCCCACGGACAGAGAAACCTGGCGGGCTATAGTTCAGGGGTCGCAAAGAGTCAGACTCGACTAAGCAACTTAAACAACACCAACAAAGCAAGTGTTTAGGAATAAGTATCTTGGAAAGCTATTCTGCAGTAGTTGATTTCATTTAATCTTTTTTTTTTTTTTTACCTGGTATATGGCCTCGGCAAGTATAAAAGAATTCTTTGCAATAGTCTTTGCAGAGCAAGGGAAGTACCAGATCTCTTTCCAAGGCTTCTCTCTCAGGTGAGTAGAACAGGCTCTGAGAATGTGGAGAGCAAACGGCACACTTGATTTCCTCCAGTAACTTCCCACATTCTGTGTTGTTGGTAACAGAAAATATCTGAAAGCCAGAAATTAGGAAAAGACGTCTGTTTAGTTCTACGAAGTTAGTTTTAGTTATGTTTTTTTTTGGGGGGGGGGGCGGCGGGTCAACATAGAAAGAGAAAAGTTCATTTAGCCAATGCTGTAGGCTGCAAAGAATCACCAAGTCATAATACAGAATACCTTTATAAGGACATAAGCACAGCCTCTTGGCTTCCCAGGTGGCTCTAGTGGCAAAGAACCTGCTTGCCAATGCAGGTAAGAGACGCGGGTAAGAGAAACGGGTTTGATTCCTGGGTCAGGAAGATTCCCTAAAGGACGGCATGGCAACCCACTCCAGTCTGGAAAATCCCCTGGACAGAGGAGCCCGGTGGGCTACAGTCCACAGGGGTGCAAAGAGTCGGACACGACTGAAGTGACTTAGGCAATCTCTTGGGTTAGGACGGGAGGGCAAAGGGTCAGGATGCACAGACGGGCTTCTTACTCTTGTAAATCAGTCTGTTCGTCCTTCAGGTGTGAAAAGTTAAATGACAATTATATTTCAGAGAAGGCAATGGCACCCTACTCCAGTACTCTTGCCTGGAAAATCCCATGGATGGAGGAGCCTGGTGGGCTGACATTTAATTTGAAAACTCCAAATATCTTTATCCAACTCTATGTAAAGCATCTTTTTAACACGTGGCTTTTTTGTATCTTGGGTAAAAATCTCTTTCATTCCTGGAATGCCTAATGAAATTCTCAAAGATGTTATTTAAACAATATTATTCTCATTTGAATTAATTTACAATCTACAGATTGCCTAGGCAAAGTTTTCTAAAGTGTGGGAAATATCTTCTTTTCCTGTGCTACAGAAATAGTACCTGAAGCTGAGTAAAACAGGTTTAAGACCAACTTTTATTATTCTTTATATCTTAGCTAGGCAAAATTTTCTAACTAGCTCCTCAGGTATATGTACGAATAAACACAAGACTTTAGTAAAAGTGTTTTTGTTTAGTAGTTAATGAGTTTTAATGAAAAAGGGGCATATAGTATTATTATGTTTTTTATATCAATAAGACTAATTTGACAGCTACTGATTCATTGAGGTTAGCAATTTGTAGGTAAAATAGATCTCACTGTCTAGAACTAACTTTAAAAAACTGATTTCAGGACCTCCTCTAAAAAAGAGAATATCAGCACAATATTTGATACATGAAATATAGTACTGTCAAATTAAACATTGATTTTTCATATTAAAAACACCATAATGAGGTAGAATTTCATACAAAAATTTCAAGTTTTCCCAGTTTATATGACTATGTTTACACTTATTTCTTTAGAACTATGAACTGAAATTAACATTTTAAACTCTAGATCACTGCTTAAAGCAAGTATTTCATCTCAAATTGAGGGTCTAATTTGAGTAAACTGAGTGACTTACATGGCTTCTGTTTTTTTAGGATAAAGATATTCTAGGTGATCACAAAATTTGGATCTGAAAGAGCAAAGCAACTAAAAGAAAAAAAAGCTGCACACAAGGTGTGCTGAAATCTTAGCACGTAGTAATTAAAAGTCCAATATAAGCTACCCTGTTTCAGAAAAAAAAATATGTGTGTACATATATGTATATGATGAGTTGTAACTATCTACAATATTCAGAAACTTTATTAATAATTACAATTATGCTTACATTTTAATCATTTTATTTAAATGACAATTGCTTAAATGGTTAAAGATTTCTAAAAGGAAACATAGACCAGACACTTAGAATTTGCATTCCAAGAATGTTTTAAATGTCTTTTATTGTCCATACTCTGTCAGACCTCACCAGATCTATTCAATATTAATACTGTTCAACTTTGTTCTGTTTGTTTATCACAGGGCAGTCCAGTAAGAACAAAACAACGGCAGGATGCTGAGACCACCTCTTTTGCTGGCTGACAAACTGGAATGTAATTACCTTTGGTTTTATGGAGAATATGCAAGCTTAGATTTTTCATAGTTGAAACAAAATGATCCCCATGCACACTCCCAGCTGCTCTCCAGGAAGAGCTTGATTTTAGTGCCTAAAGAATTGTGTCTTTTACAATTTTTGGAATGTCTCCTGGCCACAAGGTCTCTCATCAAAAGTTTCAGAAATAGGATTCAATAAATTATCTGAAATCAAGTATACTATTATTCTTTGTAAAGTTTTTCGCTGTCCCAGCCCAGCAGGATGGTAACATTTTGCTCTGTGTGGGGTCTGCAGTGTAAATACCTATTTGAAGATAGATAGAGCCATCATTCTGGCTTTGGTTTCAATGAACCAATAGTCCTACTGAAGTCAATTAAACTGACTCAGCCCAAGCTGCAATGCTGTTTTAGACAGATGAGTGCTGGTGTGTGTAGGGTATTTTTTTTTTCTTTTTCTTCTTTTTTTTTTTTTGCCTATGTGTCTGTGTCTATACAGGGCCTTAACTTTATGTCTGACAATATCATCAATCTTAAAAAGAAATTTAAGCTAATTTCCTGTTTCAATTTTTAAAAGCCATATATGAAACCATCAAATTATAGCGGTTTAAACTAAATATACTTTGGAAATCATGTAAAACTTCGAAACATTATTACAGTGTGCCTAGTAATGACTGTGGCTGTTGCTGACTAATTTAGAACATCTGGCAGGTCATCCTTTAATCTTTAGCCACATGAAAGTAAAAATCCATAGAAGGAAGGTAAGATAAATCCTGGAATACACAGTGAAGCGTGGCCTACAACTACAGCTTATCAACAAATAGTAAAATGAGTGACAGAGACCTTCTGTATTTCTCTTTATTTATCAAGTAACTGAACAAAGAGGATAAAAAGCCACACACATGGGTTCGATGAGGGGACAAAAGGGGAAAATACAGGACAGTATATTAAGATGATGCTTTAAGATCACTTGGTGCACAAAAAGTTATTTCTAAAAATCATATGCCTACAAGGTTGTTCAGCTGTTGGATAGAACACATGCGTCTCTGGACTGTTGTGCTGGATTATGTCATTAAAGAGTTCAGTTTCAATTTTAGGCTAATATGTAAATAGATCATTGTACTAAGGCAGCTGTTAAAGGGACCCCAGGATGAGTTATTTGTTTAGTTGGATGTGTTCAACAATAGCCTTTGTCCCTGAAAGAGCCAGAGCAAACAAATGATTGTAAAAGGGCACACTTGAAAACAATTACTTTTCACCCATTCCTTGACAGCTTTGGCTGTGAAACCACCCAAGGTAGAGAGAGCTTCTATGCCTCTGTGGCTACAAGTTAAGTTTTAGAAATGGGGGTATTTCAGTTGGTTGCAGATTCAATTTGGCTAATGGGAATTAGATCTTTTTAGCATCTTGTATTTAGAAGCTGCAAAAATATTGCTAAGACAGCATAACTTTCTAGATTTTGGCGGTACTTATTTGTAACAGTAGTTAACCATCTTGTTACAGTTCACAAAACTACTAAAATAAACAAAGAAAGGAAAATACAAAATAACTTATGAGAATAATACTGGGGCTAAGAATTGAACTCAATTACATTCAATAGATCCTTACATATTAAAGAAAATGGGTTAGCCTGGAAACTGGACTTAATTGCCCAGCTAAGCATGATCAATATTCTATCTAATTTGCTACTATTTGTCTATGAAGTTTCTTCCTTTAGGAAAATGCTACTCCTGTAGTTTCATGAAAATTTGCAGAAATCTTTCTGGGGAAAAAAATTTTTTTTTTCGTAAACAAAAAAAGGGCCCTTTCAAATAGCCATCATCTCTCCTGTACACACATTATGAAATAAGACCCTAACATACATTATAAGCCAGGAAGGCTTAGGGGAAAAAAGGGAAACACAGAAGTTTATTATAAAATAACATGTTTTAAAAAATTAAAACTTGAGAATGAACATGGGTCGAGAATGCATATGCAGAACCATGTTACATCTCTGATTTGAACAATTTAAGTATTGTTGATTTATAAGCCACTTGTAATGGAACCAGCCAAAGTCTAGTGTACCAACTTTAATTCAGACACATTTTTCCACATGAGTAGGGGTTTGTTGGAGATTGGAAGCACGTAAAACAGATCGCTAACGTGGCAGAATGCTTCCTAAAGAATGATTTCTTTAAAAAAAAATTTATATAACTTCTCTTAAGGGTTATAACTCTACTCAGACCCAGCCCCCCATCCCTTCCCCAGCTCCCCATTACAGTTAGTCAAGAAAAAGTTGTCATTCCTCCTGTACCTGGCTGAGTTCAGTATTGCAGGGGTCTGCGGATCTTTGGTATACTCATACATATATCGCACATGGGGAGGCTTCATGGCAAATATTTCTAAATCTTTATCTGAATCTCCTGGTTCTGTCCAGCTCCTGGTAAAAACCCTGGAGCGGCTGTGAATGGAGTGATTTTTGTACTTTAATTCAATTAAAACCCAGGAGCTTAATGACATTGTTTTGAATAAAATGCTGCTATATCTGTTCCCTGCATCTCAGACTACTGCTGCATATGGTAAGAATAAAGAGAGAGTTGGAGCTGAAAACCCGCAGCAAGACAGTTCCCACTCAGCTGGGAATAGAGGGAGTTGGACAAATGCTCCCTCAAAAGGCATGAACATTTGGACAGAGCTGGGGACTGAAAGCGAATGATGTTCTCTAGTTTCACCCATTAGTGAACCAACTAACCAACACAATGGTGTTGTTGTTATTCTTTTGCCATAAGCAACAGGGCTCTGTGTGTGGGCAGCACTTTAGTGGGGAGGAGGATAAGTCGACCCCTTTTTGTCCTATTGATTTTTTCCTATTTGCATGACTTGAGCAAATTAAATGATGCAATATGGCTTTTTGTTACAAAACAAAGTGAGAGATACCACCCAGACACATATGTTGATTCGTAGGAGCTGTTTACATGAGAATAGAGTGAAATCTACCGTGAACTGAGCATAAAAATTAGATTCAGCCTGGGTATTTTTTTTTTTTTAATGCCTGGGCCAGCAAGACTGAAGCACAAGTTTTCCAAGAGTCTCTCAGACCTTGACAACTGCAGTGTTGTAACAGAGGAATTCTTAATTAAACCTAAAATGGGGAAAGGGAGGGGGAGCAAAGACACCTGATTGTTTATTTCAGGGACAGGGATTGTTAATGACCCAACCCCTCAGTCTTTCCTTGGAGTACAGTAGAGAACACACATTACTGCAACCCAGGGCAAGAAAGATGTGGCAGAACTCAGATAAGCATGTCTTTACACCCAGCCAACACTATATTCATATTCGTTTAAACTTAAAAACATCGGGAAAGTGTAAACGCCACTACCCCCAAAACAAGTTCCTAGAGAAGACGTTCCTACACAAGTACCACTGAAAGCCCGATTTTATAACGTTACAAAACGTGACAGGAGGAGAATCGCCACGGTTTTCTGCGATAAACACGCTCCAGCCAAATCCTTCTCCAATTCTGGGGTTCTAAACTGGACTACCAGGAGTTCCTTTTCGCTGTTTAACTATTGTAACGCAGGACACCTCCCCCGCCTTCTGACCGGGCTGGGGATCTTACACCAACCATGCTTCAACATCCTTTACGATTCAGTCCTCTCTCTAACCGAGCACGTGGAGAAAACTGCACAAATCTTTTTACCCTAGAAAAACCGGAAACCACAGCCACCTTCATTTACAGTTTCACCGCAGCCAATGCCCGATTCAATCCAAAACACACTGTTCCTCGCGATTCTTTTAAAATATTTACCCAGCCCAGAATGCAGGTACCACAGAGGCTTCTCTTTTCAGAGACAAGCAGTGTTGCACGGCATCCCGCCCGCGGACTCTTGGGGGCTGGAGAGGTGTCTGCGCACCCCAGAGGAACACACAAACGAATCACGATAGCGCTTTAGAAAGTTATCAAGGACTCCCCCAGACAAGTTTGGCCCCTCTTCAGCCACCAGCATCGCCGGAGCCTCAGGGAACCCCACCCAGTCACTATGCCAATCTCGCAGCTGCGAGTGCATGCCTACCTTGCTGTCCAGGTGCCCCAGCCCGGGGCTGTCACTCCGCAAGCAGCAGGACAGTCGAGGGTAGAAGCCACCACACAGCATCTCTCCCCCACTCAGCAGTTCCGGCTGGGACATCATCCGCCTATCTTTCTTTTTCAGGCGCTTCGGGGGGTTCCCATTCAGGCACCTTCTCCTCCTCACTCCGCTCCCTTCGCTTCTTTCCCCAAACTTAGCATCTCCTTCAAAGAAGCCCAGAGCCACGGCCAACAGCAGCAGCTTAAAGGACAGCATCTTCAGCATCATCTGCCCCGCGCGGCAGGGGCTGGGCGCGGGAGGCGGAGTGGGGGGGGAGGTCACTGCCCAGCAGGGGCACTAGGGCGCAGCTCCGGGAGGGGGCTGCGGGGCGGCAGGACACTCGAGAGGCAGAGAGAGGTGGCGGGGGAGAGAAGGTATAGAGCGATGCAACTTTGCAAAAAATAAAAGACAAGGCGATGGGCCCGATGCCTCAGGGGAGCCGGAGGAGCGAGATAAAGTTGTGCGGTTGACACCGTTTGCAGTGGTGCCAATGTCAGTCTGGTGGGGGGCTTCCTGATGCGGCTGAGAAGTGGGAGGAGGAGAAGGAGGTGGAAGAGGAGGAAGAAGAGGAGGAGAAGACGGCCACAGAGGTTCACTGGTCCGTGTAACGGGAGTTGTGTAGGTGAGACAGTACCAGGAACAGACACGGCGGCGGCGGCGGCGGCGGGGCAGGCGGAGGCAGGGCCAGCGCTGGGCTCTAGAGGATGCTGAGGTCTCCTCTGCCGGCGGCTGCAGCTTCTCACACAGCCTCTCATGTTTCGTTCCCTCTTTTCTTCTTCTTTTTAACTAGCGCGCGGGGAGGTGCTGCCACCGCGCGCCCCTTGACGTCACCGCTGCTCGTCCGGACCGGGGCGCGCGGCCCGGTGGTTCTCTGTCCGTTCCTCGCTCCTCACGCAGCCCCTCCGCACGACCCCGCGCGGAGGCGCCGAGAGAAAGTGGGCAAGAGCAGGCTGCGGGAAGTGAGGAGGGAGGGGACCCTTCCAGGGCCTCCCCTACCCCGGCTCCGACCCGCCCCTTGCCCCGGAGGGAGGGTGAGCCGAGTGGGCTGGAGTTGTGGTGGGGGAGCGTTTCGGCCCCTTTCCCCCCAACCCTGGCCCGCGCGACTCCTCCATCCCCTGGCGATTTCCCGTGTGAAGCTCCCGCAGGTACAGATCTTCCTGGGGTCACATTGAGAGGCGGGGATACGGCCCAGATGCTGCAAGCCGCTGAGAACGTGCAGATGAAGACGGTGCCGAGAAGATGTACCTCTCCTTGCCTAAGTCCTGCGCGCGCCTGAAGTGGCATAAGCGCCTGTGCGTGGGGTGGGGTGTCGACGCCTTCTGGGGGAACTGCTCCCACCTGGGTCCTGGGCGGGCTGGGCCCGGACGCCCCTTTCCCTGGCCCCACCTGTGCCCTGGAGCGTAGCTGGGCCCCCTGGCGCTTTCTGGAAAACAGAGGAATACCCCAGGTGGAGGAGCGGAGGAGAAGCGGGCACTGGCATCGCGTTCGTTTTAAATAGAAAAAAAAAAAAAAAGTCCTGGGGAGATTCCCGCAGGGGTGTAAACACAGAGGCCCTGGAGAAAGAATTAGTAGTAGGTTTGCGCGCGTCAAGGGGGCGAGGGGCTGGATATGCTACTTTTCCAGTGTACCTAAATAGAGGAGCCCCTTCCCTCTCCCCAGCTAGACAAAGTCTAAAGTGATCTGTGCCTTATCGAGCACGATGATGTGACATTAACTGGATCCGCCCCAAGTCGGCATCGGAAGGAATCTCTACGAAGTTGCAACACAAAATGTGCTTTCTGTCCACTTGAGTGTTTAACAAGGGGAGCTCATTTTCTGGTACAGGGGTTCTGAAGAGGAGATGAGGCAGTTTTCTCATTTTGGCAATGGAGAAACGTTCGCCATATTTGGATTTCCTTCACTTTTCCAACACAGACTTGGTCAAGCTAATGTGAGTGTTCCGTGACAATGGGTGTGGATAACTGACTATTGTTAAAGTGGTCGCAGTGGCTGGATAAGGCTTCTGCCCCTTTCTCTTCCAGGGCCTGGATTTGCTAGTGGCACTAGGTTTTTCCCAAAAGAGGTGACAGAATAACTGAGAAGAATCTGCTGGGCTGTGGAATCTAGTCCTGAGCTCACTGTAAGTGCCCCTATGACGTACTTAACATTTCTTCCAGGGACTGTTGTATACACAAGACTTCTGTATACTTGTGATCCCAAATGCTCCTTGTGATCCCACAGACTACTTTATCTGACATTCTCCCTGCCCCGTTGAAGACTTTTTAACATAAAATAAATCATAGAGCTATAAAGACTTTAAGACTTTAAACTTTTATTTAATAAACAAATCTGGAAAGGAATCCTGTTGAGATTAAGTCATTTGCACAATCTCGTCTAATTAGGTGTTTAAAAATCAGAGACCCAGTCTAGGTTGCTTTCCACTATCTAAGATTTTATTCCCAAATACCAGTGTTATGTTGGTTTTCCAAAATAAAAAATCCTTTAAAAATTCTACTTCAGTGGTTTGAGTTCCCACCCCAAGTGATGAATTTTTGGAACAGGCCTTACTTACGGTTTGTGTTTAAAGACTAAGGACATTTAAAAGTAAATTAATTTTGGTTTTAAGAAAATTATGCAGATATCATAAACTGAGACCCTAAGTTAAAGATAGTTTATAAATGATTACTGAAACGAGACACAGTTGTTCCTTCTTGATCCATGGGAGCTAGAATTGATCCCATCTGCTGTTAGTCACGACAATCCATAATTTGGGTCACTGATGAGTTAGTTGCATTTATTTTCAGTGTCACCGATAGAATTTCCGAATAGTCACCAAACAGTGTTATACAAGTGAACTAACTTCTGATTCATTTTTTGCAGAGGGAAATAGCAAACTCATCTATAACCAGATCTTCAGCATATTTTTTTAAGACTCAAGAATCAACATTGAGCTATTTTCTGAAAGTAAACCATTAAAGCCCTCCTGGAGGCTGCCCAACCGTCTTCAAACTAGAACCTGAGAAATGGGCTTGTTTGTCATCAGGGTGATCTCCTTCTTCAGCTGAATCATCAGAAGTGGTGAGAAGAAAAGACCCCTACCCAACCAAACTGCTTCAGACAAATTCAGTCAGTCTGTCAAGGAATGGAGCTGTACAGTGTGGCCAGATCACCATCTGCTTGTACCACCACTGAGCTGTCTCTCTAGGACTGCCACCTACATGTAGGTTGCACCCAGTGCAGGGCATCTGGCTGAGGCAGGGACTGGGAGCTGAAATCCTGCTCCATTCACCAAGCCAGGTTTATTGGTGCCTGGCCAAATGATGTGGCTTTTTTTTCTAATTTGCACCAATGCACCCTGTATGGTCTAGTGGCATGTCTGACCATCCCAATCCCATACCCCAGTCCTATCTGAGATTCTATTCCTTACCTCAGATGGATTCAAGATTTTCATGAACAAATTAGGTGTCTTGCAAAAGATGAAATGTTTGACCCTAATTGAAATTAATTTCATAGGTGAAGCTCAAAATATTACCATATGTAGGAATTATGTATATATTTATACATGTATGTATATACAGTTAAGTAGATACCATTGTCTATGTATCAGAAGTTAGCACAGTTTAAATGGGTAAATGTTTAAAATAAAACTATTTGGGGTATTTGAATCGGTTTTATATACGGATTTCTGGACTTCACAGAATATGTGCTATTTAATTCTATTTTAGCAAATATAAAGTGCCAGGCACTATACTAAACAATGTGTATCCAGTAATGAAAAATAATACAAACATTCTGCTTCGAGTAGTTAATAATCTAGAGCCAGAGATTGAACCCATGTCTTGTGTCTCCTGCATTGGCAGATGGGTTCCTTTATACTCGCGTCACCTCGGAAGCCCCAATAATCTAGTAAGGAAGAGAAATGATAAGGTCACAAATAAAGTTGTGATTAAATAATTACAGTCAGTTCAGTTCAGTTCAGTCGCTCAGTCGTGTCCTACTCTTTGCAACTCCATGAGTCGCAGCACGCCAGGCCTCCCTGTTCATCACCAACTCCCGGAGTTTACTCAGACTCAGGTCCATTGAGTCCGTGATGCCGTCCAGCCATCTCATCCTTGGTCGTCCCCTTCTCCTCCTGCCCCCAATCCCTCCCAGCATCAGAGTCTTTTCCAATGAGTCAACTCTTCCCATGAGGTGGCCAAAGTACTGGAGTTGCAGCTTTAGCATCATTCCTTCCAAAGAAATCCCAGGACTGATCTCCTTTAGGATGGACTGGTAGGATCTCCTTGCAGTCCAGGGGACTCTCAAGAGTCTTCTCCAACACCACAGTTCAAAAGCATCAATTCTTCGGCGCTCAGCCTTCTTCACAGTCCAACTCTCACATCCGTACATGACTACTGGAAAAACCATAGCCTTGACTAGACGGACCTTAGTCGGCAAAGTAATGTCTCTGCTTTTGAAAATGCTCTCTAGGTTGGTCATAACTTTTCTTCCAAGAAGTAAGCATCTTTTAATTTCATGGCTGCAGTCACCATCTGCAGTGATTTTGGAGCCCAAAAAAACAAAGTCTAACACTGTTTCCACTGTTTCCCCATCTATTTCCCATGAAGTGATGGGACCAGATGCCATGATCTTTGTTTTCTGAATGTTGAGCTTTAAGCCAACTTTTTCACTCTCCTCTTTCACTTTCATCAAGAGGCTTTTTAGTTCCTCTTCACTTTCTGCCATAAGAGTGGTGTCATCTACATATCTGAGGTTACTGAGATTTCTCCTGGCAATCTTGATTCCATCTTGTGTTTCTTCCAGTCCAGCCTTTCTCATGATGTACTCTGCATATAAGTTAAATAAGCAGGGTGACAATATACAGCCTTGACGTACTCCTTTTCCTATTTGGAACCAGTCTGTTGTTCCCTGTCCAGTTCTAACTGCTGCTTCCTGACCTGCATGCAGATTTCTCAAGGCTATGAAAGAAATGCTAAGATGGAGAATAACAAGGCACATTTATTTCAGATTAAGTGGCTGGAAGGAGCCTTTCTGTGAAAATGACATTTCAGCTGGGACCCAAGGATGAATTGGAAGGAGTGTGTGAAGTGAGTCCTCCTTGCCATTTAAAGTACAGGAAAAAGAATGAAACATTGCCATCTGCAGCAGCTTGAATGGATCTAGAGATTATCATACTAAGTGAAGTAAGTCAGAGAGAAAAAGACAAATGTCATATCACTTATATGTAGAATCTAAAAAATGATACAAATGAACTTGTTTAGAAAACAGAAATAGACTCACAAACATAGAAGACAAATTTATGATTACCAAAGAGGACAAAGGGGCAGGGATAAATTAGGAATTTGGGATTAACAGATACACACTTCTATATATGAAATAAACAACAGAGACCTACTGTGTAGCACAAGGTGCATGCATGCTAAGTTGCTTCAGTCATGTCCAACTCTTTGTGACCCTATGGACTGTAGCCCACCAGGTTCCTCTGTCCATTGGATTCTCTAGGCACAAATACTGGAATAAGTTGCCATGCCCCCTCCAAGGGAAATTCCCAACCCAGGGATCGAACCTGTGTCACTTATGTCTCCTCATTGCAGGCAGACTCTTTACCACTAGTGCCACCTGGGAAGCACCCCACCCCTAAGCTATATTCAGTATCTTGTAATAACCTCTATTGGAAAGGAATATGAAAATATATATACACATATATATTTATGTATAACTAAATCACTTTGTTGTGTCACTTTCCTGAAACTAGCACAACAAACATTGTAAATCAACTATATTTCAATGAAAAAAAAAGAAAACCTTTGAATTCAGAATAGAATATGATACATTTAAGGGAAAGCAGAATAAATAGGAAAATAAAGTAGACAGCTAAGATAGGAGAGGCTACAGGCCAAACTCAAAGTATAGTTCATAGACTCCAGGAAACTAGTGAAGTTTTATTCATGAATTTGTCATTTCCTTTTACAAGTACCTTATCCTTGTTGAACTTTTTGTCTTTCTTTAAATTCCGGCACTCAACTTCCCTGGTGGCTCAGAGGGTAAAGCATCTTCCTACAATGCAGGAGACCCAGGTTAACCTCTGGGTTGGGAAGATCTCCTGGAGAAGGAAATGGCAACCCACTCCAGTATTCTTGCCTGGAAAATCCCATAGACAGAGGAGCCTGATAGGTTACAGTCCATGGGGTCTCAAAGAGTTGGACACGACTGAGTGACTTCACTTTCTTTCTAGGAATTTTAGTTCTAATGGCACTTCAGCCATTGCTTCTCCTCTAATCAGCACTTATTTTCTTTGTTTTCTTTTGTGCACTGTTAACTTCTTCGAGGTTTTTTCATAGGTGGGAATTGAATGTCCATGTGACTGTAAACTCCATGAGGGCAGAAATTGCATTTCCTTCTTGATCACTCCAGCACAGTCTTGTACAGGCTCACAGGACGGTGGGTGCTGACCTCTAGATAAATGCTGCTGATTGTCCAATCTTGTTTGACTCAGTGCTTTTTAAAGGTTTTAAATAGAGAAAATATTTGCATTATAAAAATTTTGAATTGTTAAAACAGGAGGGAAAACGGAACTTAAAGTGCACCCTTGCCAAGAAATTTCAGGAGATACTGTCACTAAAATGTGAGTCCCCTGAGGAAGGATGGTGAATAAATACAAATCCTTTAAACATTAAAGACCAATTATAGTTCAGGTACACTGATGACACTGACAGGGCTGTTGGTAGGGAGTTTTCTATAGTCTTTCAGTTGTTTTCAAAAGTTGGCACCTGCCACATGCCAGATCCTGCTCTGGACACTGGGGGCAAAGCAGTGAGCAAAGCTCCTCTCATGGTGCTCTGCTCCATTGCGGGAGGCAGATAACAAGTAGCTATAGAATGTGCCAGAAAATGCTGAGTGCTGGAGAGGAAGGGGGTCATGGGAAAAGAGTACAGGGGCTGAGAAAAATAATTTTATTTAGTGAGACTCTACATACGAACGATTTCCCTTCCAAGAGTGCATCCGTAATTCCAATTTAAGTCAAACAAAGTAAGCGTAGGTACCCAACTAACACAATTGGCTATGTAGTAGTGTACTGTAATAGATGTATAATACTTTTCACACAAATAATACATAAAAACAAACACAAAAGATAAGAGAACATTTTTGGTCTTTGATCTTAAGAAAACATTTTGCTCTTACAATACCTTGGAAAGTACAGTAGTACAATACAATGGCTGTCATACAGGGGCTGGCATCGAGTGAACAGGCAAGAAGAGTTCCTGGAGGAGGGAAAGGAGGTGGGAGATGATAGAGCTGAAGGGTCATCAACAGTAGGTGACCAAGGGCAAGCTGCCATTTCACTCACACCTGATGCTGATGGAATGAGCATTCACATCTTTGAAACTTCACAACTTGAAGGTTCGTATGTAGGGGACTTACTGTTTACAGTCAATCCTCTATATCCACAAGTTCTGCATCTGGGGGTTCAATTAACTGCCATTGAAAATACTAAAAAAGATTCCATGAAGTTCCAAAAAGCAAAACTTGAATTAGTGTGCACTGATGACTATTTACATAGCGTTTACATTGTATGAGTATAATGAGTAATCTAGAGATGATTTGACGTATATATGGGAGGATGTGTATGCATTATATGCAATTACTATGCCATTTTGTATAAGGGACTTAAGCATGTGGATTCTGATAGCGAAGGTTCTAGAACCAATCCCCTAGGGATACCATGGGTGACTGTATGTTGTCAGGAAAGGTGTCTCCTAAGGTACAGGCAGAGACTGGGGAATAGATATTAGAGCAGAGTGGGCTACATGCATGCGGATGTCTGGAAGTACAGGGAACAGCAAGTCAAAGGCCATAAAGCAAGCATGCTTGGTATGTTGAAGGATTAGCAGAGAGACCAGTGCAGCTGGAGCAGAGTGGGTGACAGAGGAAATGAGAAGAAATGACGGCAGGCAATATGGGGCAGCCCAGAGCCCTGCATTGCATAGGATTTTACAAACTGTTATAGACTTTGGCTTTTCCTCTGAATGAAACGGTTATCACTCTGTGGTCTTGGAAATAAACTCTATATGTTAATTTATTATTAAATAGTAGCTATTTCCTATTACAGAGCAAATTAAATATAAGGAAGTAGTTAAGTGAGTGTTGGGAAACTGAAAAAAGAAAGATTATTTAGGTAAAATACTGACTGCAGGAAGCCCCTCCCATCCCTAGGGGTTCGGGAACAAGAGAAGTTGGAATTACCAAGACCTAGAAGCAGACAAAGGAACCCTGGGGTGGGTACCTCCAGGATTGGGACATGAAATTGATTGTGGGCATTCTTGGAAAAAGGAAGACTGGAACTAACTGCCACTGACAGGGTACATTCGTTTTCTAGGCTGCCATAGCAAAGTACCACAATCTATGTGGCTTAGAGCAATGCAGAAGTGTCTTTGCTCACAATCTGAAATCAGAGGGAGGGCAGAGTTTGTTCCTTCTGTTCTGGGGCTCTCTCCTAGTTCTGACAGGATCAGGCCAGTACCTTTGCTTGGTTTGTAGGTGGCATTCTTCTTGTTTCTTCACATCGTATTCCCTCCAAGCAGATCTGTCTCTGAGTCCATAGTTCCCCCTTTTATAAGGACACCAGTCATGTTAGATTAAAATCTACTTCATCTTAACTCATGCATCTGCCAACACCTTCTTTTCAATTAAGGCCAGCTTCAGAGGTTGGAGAAGGCAATGGCACCCCATTCCAGTACTCTTGCCTGGAGAATCCCATGGAGGGAGGAGCCTGGTCGGCTACAGTCCATGGGGTCGCAAAGAGTCAGACACGACTGGGCGACTTCACTTCACTTCACTTCAGAGGTACTGGGGGTTAGGTTTTTAACATCTTTGGGGGGAGCACAATTTAATTCTTAACCCAAGATGAGGGATCATCACTGGGGTGATCCAGACAGGAACAGCAAGGAAGGAGGAAAGAGTAAGTCTCTTCTCTTGTCATTTTGCCTTCCAGCCTCCCTCCCATGCCCTGTCTTAAGTCAGGTTGCCAATAAACAGAGCTCAAGGTGCAGATTCATGCAAATGATTTACTGAAGGAGAACTGTTAGGAAAGGATAGTGAGGAAAGCTGGATAAGGCATGAGAACAAAGCTAGGTAAGGATGAAGCTAAAGATGTAAACTGGAACCTTGCTTCATTCTGATCCTACTAAAGCATGAATTGCACCACAGAATTGGTTTCAACTTGAGGCAAGGGTGAGGTAGGATGATTTTTTTAACCCTTGTGTTGGTTATTATTTGCTGGTTGCCTTCTCTTGGGACATAAGCCCCTGGTACATAGGTGCCATTCTGCCATAACAATGCTCTGGAGAAGGGGCAGCTGTGAATTCTAGTAGCCCACGTTTTTCAAGGAATTTGTCCATTTTATCTGTTGACATGCAGTTGTCCATAATATTGCCTTGTTATTTTTTTATTCTATAGAACCTGTAGTAGTGTCACTTCTCTCATTCCTAATATTGACAATTTGTGTCATCTGTCTTTTTTCCTGATCACTGTGGCTGGAGGTTTATCAATTTTATCAAAGAACTAGCTCTTGCTTTCATTAAATTTCTCAATTGTTTTTCTGTTGTTTTTTTAATTTTATTATTTAGTTGGTTTCCCTTCTGATCTTTATTGTTTACTCTCTTCTGCTTACTTTGGGTTTAATTTGCTCTGATTTAGCTAGTTTCTTATGATGGTGCCAGAAGTCATTAATTTGGGAACTTCATCTTTTACTAATGTATGCAATTAGCAATATACATTTCCCCATTGTACTGATTTTAGTCACATCCCACAGATTTGAAATGTGCTTTCAATTTCATTCAGTTCGAAGTACTTTCTAATTTTCCTGTTGAGTTCTTCTTGACCAGTAGTTTATTTAGAAGTGTCCAAATACTTGGGGATTTTTTTTTTTAAGCCTTTATGTTATTGATTCGAATTCAGTTCTGTTGTAGTCAGAGAGCATCATCTGTATGAATGGATTCTTTTAACAACTATTTGAGAGTTTTTTATGGATGGGAAAATGGTCTAACTTGATACACATTCTGTATACAGTGGAAGAAAATATATATTTTGTTGTTTTGGGGCAGAGTGTTCCATAAATGTTAAGTTGTTTGGTTAGTGTTGTTCAGTTTTCTGTTTTTGATTGATTTTTCAGTTGCTTATTTTATCACTTACTGAGATAGCTCTGAATGTATCAGGTATTTTTCTGTTTCTTCCTGGAGTTCTATCAGTCTTTGCTTCACACATTTTGAAGCTCTGTTAACTGAGCATATATGCATTTAGGACAGTTACGTTTTGCTCATGAATTTTTCCTCTTGTCATTATGAAATATCTTCTTTTATCCTTGGTGATAATCTTTGGTACAAAATTTACTTGTTATTTCTATAGCCACTCTTTTTTGGTTAGTGTTAACAGACTTTCCTCCCATCCTTTTACTTTGGGTTTCTTTCTGTCTGTATATTTGAGATGCATGTATTGTAGGAAGTGTATAGTTGAGTTTTGTTTGTGTCTGTCACAGTGATGGCCTTTGACTTTTCATTGAGGTGTTTGGACCCTTTCCATTTGATGTGATCACTGACCTAGTTGGGCTTAACATTTGTCACGAGTCAGTTTCTTTATTCATCCCCTCTTATCTTTTGGATCTTTTAAAATTCTTTTGGATTGGATATTTTGATTTATTCCATTTTTCCCTGTCATTGGCTTGTTAGCTATACCTTTTACTTTTTTCGGTGGTTACTTGAGAGTTTGGAGTATTTTTTGCTTATCATAGTATATCTTTAGTTAATATGATACCATGTCATGGATAGTATAAAAACCTTAGCAGTATACTTGTACTTTCCTCTCCTAGACTTTGTACATATTCTCCACATATGTTATAAACCTTGGTGTGCATTGCTCTTTAGACAGATTTTTTTTTTCAGATTTAAAAATAGGGATAAAAGTCTTTCATGTTTACTCACATAATTATAATTTCTGATGTTCTTCATCCCTTAGTACAGATCCATATTTCTCTGTGCTATGATTTTCCTTTTGACTAAAGAACATGTGTTGACAATTCTTGTAGTTAGAGCCTGAACGTGGTGACTCAGCTTTGGTCTGACAAAGTCTTTATTTTGCCTTTGTTTTTTCAGAGACGTTTGTGCTGGGTATAGAACTTTAAGTTGACAGAGTTGTTGTTTTTTCCCTAAGTCCTTTAAAGATCTTGCTCTATTGCCTTAACTATATTTTTCCAAAGAGAACTTATCATTCTTATTTTATTTTTTTGTTTATAATCTGTTTTAATTCTCTGTTTTTCCCCTTATCAGTGAGTATAATCCTCTTAATACTGTTACACCTTTGTATAATTTTCTTCATGTTTCTTGTGCTTGGGACTTATTGAGCTTCTTGGATTTGTGAGTTTACAGATTTCATCAAATGTGAAACGTTTCTGGCCATTATGTCTTTAGTATCTCCTCTCCTCTGGGGACTGTAAAAATATATCTTATCAGGCATCTTGGAAGTGTCCCATGGCCCACTGACACTCTCTTAATTTTACTTTTTTTTTTTTTAGTCTCTACTTTCTCTATATTTAATTTTGGTTTCTACATCCTCAAGTTCACTAATCTTTAATTCTGCAGTATCTAATCTGCTGCTGTCTTATCTTGGGTATTTTCTAGTTCAGTCACCCCATTTTTCATCTTGAAAAGTTTGATTTTTGTCTTTAAAAAAATCTTTCAAATCTGCACTTTACTTTCTTAATCTTTCCCCTATATTCTTGAACATAAGGAATATAATTATAGTAACTGTTTTAATGTCCTAATCTGACAATTCTGTCATCCATGCAAATTCTGGAACTGTGTTTATTATTGTTTTTTCTCCTTCTTATGGCTTATATTATCCTACTTCTTTGTAAGCCTGATAATTTTTTTGTTGTTAAATACCAAACCTTGTGATTTTTTACCTTGTTAGATGCTTAGTACTACATCCTTATAAAAATTCTTGAACTTTGCTCTGGAGTTTGGGTAAGTCACTTGGTAACAGTTTGGTCTTTTCAAGCCTCCTGTTAAATCTTGTTCAGTGAAACTAGAACCACCTTTAGTCTAAGGCTAATTTCTTCCACTTCTGAGGTAATACGATTGTAAATACCCTGCCTGATTTTCCTTGAGTTATGATGTTTTCCCTCTGGCTGCTTGGAACATGCACTCTTCTTGGACCTGTCTGAGTTCTGAGTATCAGTTCCTTTTAAGTGGTACTTTCCTTTTCCTCAGGTAACTTCTCCATAGGCATATACTACTAAATATGAAAACTCTAGGGGGTATCCCCTGTGGATCTCCATAGCTGTTTCTCTGTGCAACTGTCTTCTCCCCAGGACTCTGCTTTTTGAACTCCAGCTCCTGGCCTCTCCAGACTCCATGTGTCTTTACTCAGTTCCAGGTTACTCCTGGCTCTGTTTGGATTCTCCTTTGCACCGCAGCCTGGAAAATCTGTCTGGGCAGTAAGCTGGAACTGTCATGGGACTCATATTATTTGTTTTTCCTCTCTCAGGGACCAGTGTCCCCTGCTTAGTAAGTTGATATATGCAGTGCCTGAAAACTTTTGTCTATTTTTTTGGTCCTCATTGTTATAGTAATATAATACTAACTTGTTTCAGGAAGGGTGTTCTAAATGGTCTCTCATACTCCGTCTTAGTTAGAAGATCTAGAAGAAGTCTTATCTTTTTTTTTTTTTGGTGAGATTTTTGATAACCAATTCAATTTCTTTATAACCTATGCTTCGTGACTGTTTTTATTTCTTTTCAGTTTCTTGTGGTCAACCAATGACCGTGTTGCTCTGCCTCCCTAGACCTACTGCTTCGTGTAATCTATATCCTTACAAAGTAACTGGCAGGTGTTTATTTCAGGGTTTTTTTTTCCATCTTTGCCCTTCGTTGTGAGTAGTGATGTTAATGAATTACATTCATGTTCCCTCTTACATCAAGCTCTTTCAGCTCTGTCCACCACCTTCTGTTTCAAGAGCCATACCCAGGCCTTCTTCCCTCCTCTGCTATTACTCTGGGGAACCCTGACTCTCAGAATGTTTTTCTCCTTGTACTCCAACAGCAACAGTTACTTCTTTTGTTTACACTAGACAGTGTGCTAAATTTATTTAGAAAACACACGGCAAACCCTTTCTCCTACTTTTTTTAGCCTAGAGGGTAACACCTGGCTGCTGGGTATTCTGAATATAAGGATGGGGAAATCAGCAGCAGGCTTGTAACAAGTGCTCCTGTTTTCAGCTCTGTGTTGTACCCTAATGCCTTTCACACCTGTCATCCTGAGTCTATAACCCTCCCTCCACTGAGAGGCAGAATGGTGCCCTCCTTGGCTACAACCCCTCCATATTTATTCTGGTCTGTGTCTTTTCCTAGCTCATTTATTGAGCTCCACTCCTCCTCTCACTTTCCACCCGCTAGAACTGTGTTGAAAGAGTTCATTCATTGATAAACTTCCTCCTGTTCTTTTCACTGCTTTCTGTTTACCCTTCCCATTTAAATTGGTATATTCTTCTTTTAATAGGATCCAAGAAACAAGAGAAGATAAAATCATATGCTCAGTTTGTAATCTTAACCTGGCATCAATTGCTGTTTAGTGCTAAAGCTAAAGTTTATTTTTTGTCTAAAACTTATATTTCTTTTTTTTTGGGGGGGTGGGGGCAGGGTTACCTGTCTTGGGAGAACCAAAGGATTGGTTGCAGGATTTTTTTTTAATGTTATTTATTTATTTATTGTTGGCTGTGCTGGGTCTTTGTTGCTGCATATGGATTGTCTCTAGTTGCAGAGAGTGGGGACAACTCTCAAGTTGCAGTGTGTGGGCTTCTCATTGCCATGGCTTCTCTTGTTCCAGAGCGTGGGCTCAAGGGCATTTAGGCTTCAGTAGTTGCAGACATGGGCTTAGTTGCCCTGCAGCATGTGGAATCTTCCTGGACTAGGGATCAAGCCTGTGTCTCCTGCATTGGCAGGTGAATTCTTAACCACTGGACCACCAGAGAAGTCATTTAATTCTTTAAGTTACACTATTGACCAATCCCTTTTCCGACACCATGTCTTTTCTTGTTTCAGTTATTCCAGCCTCAACTGCTTTTCCCCTTATTTATCGGGATATTGCTCCTAAGTCTTCACTTTCTCTCTATGTCTCTTTACATGGTTTTATACTCCAGATTATATCCTTGAGCTTCTTCTCTGCTTACTATACCTGTTGAACATTTGCATGTGGATATGCACCTTTATCTCAGTATACTCCAGACCAAACTTGCCTTCTTCACTCCTGTATCTCTTCCACCCACCTGTACCTCCTGCCTTGATAAACAGAACTTCCCTAAACTCACATTTAGATCTAGAAGCTTCATTAGAATCTTTGTAAAAATGATCCACAGATGGCTCCTATGTTACTATATTGGGGGACATACAATATATGGTTGTTTCTCTTTTTATAATGATAAGATTTTTCAGTGGCTTACTGTGTTATAATACAAATTATCCATTAAAAAATCCCTATAACCTCTCACCTAGTGGTTTTGATGGTCAGTGAGCTATTGACAGTCATTGCCTAGGTCCAATATTACGGACTTATATTTCTTACCATCTTTACTGCAGCAACTTCTTAAGGTTTCCACGCCTTTAGTTTTTTTCCCCTTAACTTGACCCTTCTACATGCACTACCACTAAATAGATTTTTATGTGATTTCCCTGCTTAAAATTCTATAGTGGATTCTTACAATTCAGAATACAATCCAAATTTTAGAGCAAAGATATACAAGAACCTTTATCATCTGGTCCATGCTTTAGCTTCTTCGCTCAGTCATGTCCGACTCTTTGCGACCCCATGGACTGTAGCCTATCAGGCTCCTCTGTCCATGGGATTTTCCAGGCAAGAGTGCTGGAGTGGATTGCCGTTTCCTTCTCCAGGGGATCTTCCCAACCCAGGATATGAACCTGGGTCTCTGGCACTGCAGGCAGACGCTTCACTGTCTGAGCCACCAGGGAAGCCCTGACTGTTATTTACTTCCTATTTTAGCTCAGTTTGTGAAGAATTCACCTGCAATGGAGGAGACCCTGGTTCAATTCCTGGGTTGGGAAGATCTGCTGGAGAAGTGATAGGCTACCCACTCCAGTATTCTTGGGCTTCCCTTTTGGCTCAGCTGGTGAAGAATCCACTTGCAATGCAGGAGACCTGGGTTCAGTCCCTGAGCTGGGAAGATCCCCTGGAGAAGGGAAAGGCTACCTACTCTGGTATTCTGGCCTAGAGAATTCCATGGACTGTATAGTCCATAGGGTTGTAAAGAGTCAGACACGACTGACTGACTTTCACTTTCACTTTATAAATGCTTGAAACTTTCTAAAATGGAATTCATCTTGAGGTAGACAAAGTTATAAGATGTTGGTTTAACACTTATGGGAAATGAGGGACGAGCTGCTGATATAGAGGCAGATGGCAGGATTATTTTCATGGTAATAACATCTAAGCTTTTAAGAAGCATAACATCTTAACATTCACAATATATGTAAATCAAATCATTACACTGCACACCTTAAACTTATACAGTGTTCTCTGTCAATTATATCTCAATAAAACTGGCAGACTATTTATAAATAAAGAAAAATCCCCATGTCTTTGATCACATCAACAATGGCAACGTGGCATCTCAAGGCCATGCCCAAGAGTATTGACTTTAGGGCAAGAAACCCAGGGAAAGAATATAGGATAAGGGGGCAGTGACTTTTGGAAGACAGAAAAGTTACATTTTTTTCCCCCAGCTTTATTGAAGTAGAAATTAACAAAAATTCTGTAGGTATTAAGATGTGTATGATAGTTTCATGTATATATTAATATATGTGCACTGTGAAGTGATTGCTACAATAAAGTTAACACATTCGTCTCCTCACATAGTTATTTTTTTGTGACCTTTTATTTTTTTGGTATGGTGAAAAAAGTTACATTTTAAAATGTATTGTTTATAAATTTGCCAAACAAGTACATTGTTTGCCTTGGTTGTGTTGCCATTTCAAGCTTCCTTCCCATAATATTTTCTTCAAATTATTATGTATATGTAAATAGCTATGATTTAATTCACTAACTATATGAAATTAAATTATAATTTTATAATTAATTTTTTATTCTCTTCTATATGTTTTATTTA
>SJYT01076976.1:4530-30580 GCA_006410635.1 Cephalophus harveyi | reverse complement strand
TTAATAAGCTTACTCATCATAATAAATTTACTAGCATCTTAAGTGAAGCATTTTACTTTTTAAAGAGAAGAAATATACATACAACTTTTTAAATAAAGCAATATGGAAAGGCTAATAAGAACACAAAGCCCTTCCACCCATACTTCCTGTTCTGATTTCCTCTTTTCAGTCAACCTTTTGGGGTTTCAATTCCTCTTATGATTATAATTACTTGGAATTCTATTCCATTTATATTTGATTTATTCATAATTCATTATGATTATTTAGTTAAATGTAATTCATTATGAAATAACTTTTAAAGACTAAATCTTAATTATACCATATTCATTATACTTTACATTTTTATATTTACTTATTCAATTCGACTGAATCAGATTTTATTGCTAGATGGAAATTTCCTAAATGCAGCAGCATCAGTTTAGCTGGTGGCATTTATGTGAGTTCCCATACAGATAGTTGGTCTTTACTAAATATCCACAACTGGTCCTTAATCATAGCTGAATCATAAATGGAGTGATGGAATCATGTCTGGATCAGATGGATTCTATCTCCAACATTCATTGTGCCAGCCACAGTTGCAGGGGCTATGACTAGCTACCATCACCTAGCCAGCCCCGTTTCTCACATGGAGCACATTGAGCATCCCCAGCACACATTTGCAATCTGCATAATGACTGGGGTCTCTGTCAGTGAGAGGGCTGAACTGAGGTGGATATCCCCAGGGTGCCTGCAGCAGGAATCACTTGTGTTCATTTCTCACGATGCTGGGGGTTCTGTCCCATGAAATTGAATCTCATCAATTCAGATTTATTCTTAAAAAAATAGCCTTGTTTAATGGTGGTCACTTAAACTGTTATTTTTATAGTTCATGCTAGGTTTTTTTTCATTAGTAAATGTCAATTTCTTCTAATACCTGAATCAGCTGCCATGGTGTAATTTGCTGATATATTTTCTTTTGATGGAATTGGAAGGGTGAGCTAATGGGACCAAAGGGTATGCAGAAATGGTGCTTAATTATAAAATAATGGAAAACAGTCTGCATCATGAAATTACCTCATAAACAGAACGATCACAACTGAGATGATTCAGTAATTAATGATTACATCAAGTAAATTAACTTGTTTGTATATCAACCCTACATAAATGATGTGAGAAAGTATAATACCTTAACTATGTAAACAATTAATAAAATATGGAAGACATTATAAATTCACAGAATTGAAAGCCCACACAGCTATAGAATTAATTACTTTTGTGTGTGTTAGGTGTTTTGGAAACTAAGAATTAATTTTCTGGCTTTGCCTCAAATCAAGACCACCCTGTAGGAAAGTTTAATTCCTCAGTGAGTACCTATTTATCATTTAACGGAATGTTTGGCAACTAAGCCACCAAAACAACATATGCAAATGGAGGTTTACTAATGATTGAATGAAACCATGCTCTATTTCTGAATATGCTTAATTTGAGTAATGTAAAAATACAAGGACTTATTTATTCAAAACAGGATACCTTAATCAAGATGCAGAATTAATCTTCAAAGATACTAAGCTGTTTACAATTTTGGCAGTTTTACAATCTGGCAAACATTTCTTCGAAAATGTGAGAGATGAGAACAATATGAGTTTAGTTAGATCAAACCTAAATGTATGATTATTTAAACATTTTCAAATAAACATTTGAAACTTTATCTTATAAATAATTGTCCTGGAGAAAATACTACAGTATAAAACCTTTATCATGTAGTTTAAAATGTGAATTTGCAGTAGTCTTATGTTCTGGAAGGGGACTGATATTTGTGAAAGAATGTTCTGACAGACTAAAACAAAAACTTAGCATTTAAATTTTAGGGCCAGCCAAAGAAATCATTACATCTAAGGCAACAATATATCTGATTTGATAGAATGTGAAATAGTTAAAAAATTATTTGTGTGGTGTGGTTTGAGACCACAAATTCTGCATTATTCAAAATTCCATGAATTGCATGTATCCTTTTATTTTCAAATTGGGTGGCTTACTTGTAAGGAAATTCTTCAGTTCTTTATTAGAAATACATCTGAATTTTATGCCCTGCTTAAGGGCATGGAATTCTGCAAACATTTTCATTTATTAATAGTTGTAAACATCTGGGCATTTATAGACATTACAGATATTTTTACATGTATAAATTTAGTTGGATATAAGACAAAGATTTCTAATTTTAAAATCTATTTGTATTTCATAAGATTTTAGTTTCCAAAAGAGTTTTGCTGTTTTGGTTTGTTTACCTTAAATAAAATATGATTTTTCTATTTAAAATATCTGAAAAGTGTATTCTCAAATATCAACTAGTTCTTGAAATCTATCTGGGCAGTTACCAGTGTAAATGAACTCCAATATCAGGATTCCATATCCTTTAAAACAGATGATTTTTTTTTTTTCTTTTTGGTAAAGGGGCAGAGAATTGTGGGTTTATTCTTGGAAACATGAATCCAAAACATATTAAACCAGACTTTATTTTCCCTTGAAAAATAATTCTGTCCTAATTACCACATGTGCATTGTTTATTGCTTTTAAAGAATGACTTAACATGATTAATAAGCAAGCACCTGAGAAAGAATGTCTTATTTTCCTCCAGAAAAAGTGAGAGGCTCGGCGGGTGAGACCAACCCAAAGGCCAGCGCCACACCGGATGATAGTCCTAAAATAAAGTCTTCACTCACAGTTAGGAAAAGAAACTTTCAAAAACGTTCTGATCTTGTGAGGCATGGACATTGATTTAGTGTCTCCTCGGGGAGGGAGCGGGGAGGGATGAGATCATATTTCTGAAATTCAGTGTTACGTCCTAAAAGTTTGTAATTCAGCCTTCTCTCATTTCTTTTAAAACTAGGATTTTCCTCTTTCTTCATCTCTGCTGGAACATAGTGGATTTCTCAGTCCCTTTGGTGCTCTTTTATTATATAGATGAATGGCTATTTTTATTTTTTTGTATAAATTCTTCTAAGAACTTCCTCTCTTTGATTGCCTATGTGACATTTCTCTCCAGTCTTTGAATCCATTTGATCAATTATTTTTGGGAAACGGAAGTTTCTTCTGTGAAACACAGGAAAGAGCTATATTTGAGCCCGCCCTTTATGCTAAGGGCAACGATCAGTGTTTTGCATCTATCATCTCACTTCAGCATCCTGGCAACTCTACGATGAATATAGTGAGGCGAAGAAAATTTCTCATGGTCTTGTAGAAAATCAACCACAGAGCTGTGGTCCAAACACAGATGTATCCAAAGATGATGCTCACTTAGTTCACAGTGATGATTCCAGAAGAGCTGGGCTGTGATGATTGTCATATCTTAAACACGGATGTCTGAGTGCTATGCTCATCTTCTGAGACTGAATCTTTCTGTATATACACTGCTAAGAGTTCTCAATGGGCTTTCCTGGTGGTTCAGTGGTAAAGAACCCCCCTGCCAATGCAGGAGACTCAGGTTCGATCCCAAGTCAGGAAGAATTGAGAAGATCCACTGGAGAAGGAAATGGCAACCCACTCCAGTATTCTTGCCTGGAAAATTCCATGGACAGAGGAGTCTGGGGGGCTACAGTCCATGGGGTTGCAAAAGAGTTGGACATGACTTAGCGACTAAACAACAGCAACAGAGTCCCCAGTATCTGCTATTATCATGTTTCTTTAAAGTCTGAAGTTCAACACGTGTGTCCTTGTGGAAGAGAAAACACAACCCATTTCTCTAAATTGTTCTTATTTCCACTGACCCCTTCCTTCAGATCGCCTTTGTCACCTCCTCCTAAAATAACTCCTTGTGCTTGTCATCACTTCTGGTTTGATGTTCTCTCACCACATCTTTTCTATTAATTATACATGCTTTGTAACAGTATCATCACAAACTGGGCAGCTTAAAACACACTTATGTGTTTTATGGTTTCTATGAGTTAGGAAAACAGGCTCAGCTTCACAGTCTCTCAGCACCACTATCAAGGTGTGTTGGCCAGGGCTCCAGTCCCAACTAAGGCAAAACTGGGGAAGGAGCCACTTTGTGGCACATATAGTTGCTGGCATCCTTAAGTTTCTTACAGGCAATTGGAGTGAAAGCCTCAGTTTCTTGTTGACTGCTGGCCAGAGGTCCTCTTTGGTTGTTTATCACATGGCCCTTTGACATAGGTCAGCTCACAACATGGCAGCCATTTCTTCAAAGCCAGCAAGGGAGAGAGAATGTCCTCCCCAGATGACCGTTACAGTCTTGTGTATTGTAATCACGTACATGCAATCAGGCACATCCCATCACCTTTGCTGTACTCTACTGTTTGGGAGCCAGCCACAGGTCCTGCCTACACTCAGGGAAGAGAATCACTTAGAAGATATGCACACCAAGAGGTGGGCATCTTGGGGACCACCCCAATGTCTGTCACCTCCTCCTATCTGGGCCGTGACTGTTCTTCCACCTCATTTGATCTCTAGGCCATTGACCTCTTTACTTTGTCCTGATATATCAGTCTCCAGCTATTTTCACACCTCTCACCATCCTGCCTAGATTAGATTCCTTCCTTCCATATTTCGATTACTATCATGCTAATATCCTGATCCCTTGATCCTTTGCCTATTGGCTGCATTTACCTGGAAAGCCTCCAACTCTAGATAAGCCCCGTGATTCTTCTCCCCTGAATCTAAACTCGAATGGTACAACTGTAAATTCATGTTCACACATTCCACTTGGCTCTCCACAGTGCTCAGCACTCTTGCCACGTTTTCCCACTCAATTTGCTTCCCTGTTTCCCACAAGAGCTATTCTCAACTTTCTTCACTGCCCTTAAATCTTCAAGCCCTTCCTCCTCCGCCTCTTTATTATCAGCATATGAACTTAACCCCTATTATTATACACATAAAAAGAGAAACCATCATATGGGGTTTCCATCAACTTCAACCCAGTTTACAAATCTTCCTGCATCTATGTCCATCCTTTCCTTTCTCCTCCCGTCACCAGATGAAATATTTGACTCCTACGAAATATCATATCCTCCACCTGAATTTCATCCCTCCTTTATTTAACTTGTAGTTTCAACATCTTCATCTTTATCAGCTCCTTCTTATCAATATTTAAGAATGCAAATGTTTAAGCTATTCTTTAGCACCATGTTCCCTTGTGTAGTCACAGGCCTTTCTCTTCCTTTTCACAGCCTGACTTCTTGAAAGAACCGAACACACTAGATGTCACTTTGACCTTACCTATACTGGCTTTTCAACCCTCATTCTGCCTGCCAACTTCATTGCTCTTTGGTAGTTGTGCTTATCTCACCAATGGTCTTTCCTTAGCAACATTCAATAGAGTTGACCCGTCTTTTCTTAAAATATTATTTTTTCCAGGGAACCCTCCTATATGGGAATGTAAATTGCAGAACAGTATGGAGGTTCATTGTTGTTCCTTACTTGCTAAGTTGTGTCCCACTCTTTTGCAACCCCATGGACTGTAGCCCGCCAATCTCCTCTGTCCATTGGATTTCTGGGACAAGAATATTGGAGTGGGTTACCATTTCCTTCTCCAATGGAGGCTCATTATAAAACTAAAAGTAGAGTTACCGTTGCCTTCCCTGGTGGCTCAGATGGTAAAGAATCTGCCTGCAATGTGGCAGACCTGGGCTTAATCCTTGGGTTGGGAAGATCCCTGGAGGGCATGGCAACCCACTCCAGTGTTTTTGCCTGGAGAATCCCCATGGACAGAGGAGCCTGGTGAGCTACAGTCCCTGGGCTCACAAAGAGTTGGACATGACTGAGCAACTAAGCACAGCACAGCACAGTTACCATATGATCCAACAACCCCACTCCTGGATATATATCTGGAGAATATACTAATCTAAAAAGATACATGCAACCCAGTGTTCATTCAGTTCAGTTCAGTTGCTCAGTCGTGTTTGACTCTTTGCAACCCCATGAACCGCAGCATGCCAGGCCTCCCTGTCCATCACCAACTCCCAGAGTCCACCCAAATCCACATCCATTGAGTCAGTGATGCCATCCAACCATCTTATCTTCTGTCGTCCCCTTCTCCTCCTGCCCTCAATCTTTCCCAGCATCATGGTCTTTTCAAATGAGTCAGCTGTTCACATCAGGTGGCCATAGTATTGGAGTTTCAGCTTCAACATCAATCCTTCCAATGAACACCCAGGACTGATCTCCTTTATGATGGACTGGTTGGATCTCCTTGCAGTCCAAGGGACTCTCAAGNCAAATCTTGGCCCAAAGTCAGCTTGGTTGCCTCTGTCTCTTATACACATCTAGATGTGTATAAGAGACAGGTATTGGAGTTTCAGCTTCAACATCAATCCTTCCAATGAACACCCAGGACTGATCTCCTTTATGATGGACTGGTTGGATCTCCTTGCAGTCCAAGGGACTCTCAAGAGTCTTCTCCAACACCACAGTTCAAAAGCATCAATCCTTCTGCTCTCAGCTTTCTTTATAGTCCAACTCTCACATCTATACATGCTGCTGCTGCTGCTAAGTCACTTCATTTGTGTCTGACTCTGTGCGACCCCACAGAGGGCAGCCCACCAGGCTCCCCCATCCCTGGGATTCTCCAGGCAAGAACACTGGAATGGGTTGCCATTTCCTTCTCCAATGCATGAAAGTGAAAAGTGAAAGTGAATTCTTTCAATCGTGTCCGACTCTTAGCGACCCATACACTGCAGCCTACCAGGCTCCTCCGTCCCTGCGATTTTCCAGGCAAGAGTACTGGACTGGTGTGCCATTGCCTTCTCCCCACATCCCTACATGACCACTGGAAAAACCATAGCCTTGACTAGACGGACCTTTGTTGGCAAAATAATGTCTCTGCTTTTTACTATGCCATCTAGGTTGGTCATAACTTTCCTTCCAAGGAGTAAGCGTCTTTTAATTTCATGGCTAGAATCACCATCTGCAGTGATTTTGGAGCCCAGAAAAATAAAGTCTGACACTGTTTCCCCATCTATTTGCCATGAAGTGATGGGACCGGATGCCATGATCTTAGTTTTCTGAATGTTGAAATTTAAGCCAACTTTTTAACTCTCCTCTTTCACTTTCATCAAGAGAATTTTTAGCCACGCGTTCCAGGAAACAAACTCACTCAGAAGGACAATGTAGATAGCGGAGTGCAGTTTATTACACCTGTGGGCCCAAGGCAGAGTCTCCTCTTAGCCAAGGACCCTGACCAGTTTTTCTGAAAACCTTATATACCCTAAGGGTACGTGCCCAAACCCACCTCCCCAAATTCCCCAAAACTAGTCTGAACAAAGGAAAAGAAAGATACAATCAAAGTTAACCTGTGATTCATATGCCTTAAGCCTAGGTAGTTAACAGTGGGCAATTACCAATAGGCCTGTGGTCATACGCCAATAAACATAATAGAATTTATGATTCTATTCGGTTACACAGATAATTAAGGTATTCTTTGAGGCAACAGAGAGTCTAGGTACGAGCCCTGGGGCTCTTCCATCCTTCCAAAAGCAGGCGGCCTGCTTTCCCAGTTGGTATGTCGTTTCCATAGATACTGGGCATATAGCTCAAAGTCCACGTCCGGCCCAAGATGGAGTCCTGCTTTCAAGATGGAGCCTGTTCTGTCTGTTTCCTCCTTCATCCCCACCTCCTGATGCTCTTAACTCATAGGATGAGCATCATTCGTAGGGACATATTGCACCCTGACTCTCTGACCTCCAATTTGGGAGAACGTCATCAACCTTTGGGTTACAAAGTTCATAATACATTGTGAAATAAAGGGTCCACAAAGCAGAACTATCAAGACAACTATAGCAATGGTAAATATAGCTTTCCACCAATCACCTTTCACCCAAGATAGGACCGAAGTCCAAAAAGGAAGCTTATCATCAGATGTAACTTTTACCTGACCTTTCATGTCATCTAGGGTGGCTGATATACAGCCAGATAAATCAGGAATATATACCCAACATTCAACTTTAATTATAGCACAAGTCCCTCTTTGTACTGAAACTATGGTTAGTCTCAAGATGATACCAGCAAGTCCTTGTAGTAGCAGTTGATTGTAGAGCTTCATCTCTTTTTCTTCTTTAAGATGATCTTGGTTTCACGGGGATCAGTGGGGTCCTGCTGTGTAGTCCACTCGGCATCCTCCGGGTCTGCGTGGTATGCTCTCTTCACCCTCATGTGCTGGATCCAGGGAGTGACACTCGCAACTTTAACTGCAGGAGGGCTGATTAGAACAACAGTATATGGACCCTTCCAACGGCTTCCCTGGTGGCTCAGAGGTTAAAGCATCTGCCTCCAATGCGGGAGACCCGGGTTCGATCCCTGGGTCGGGAAGATCCCCTGGAGAAGGAAATGGCAATCCACTCCAGTATTCTTGCCTGGAGAATCCCACGGACAGAGAAACCTAGTAGGTTACAGTCCACGGGGTCGCAAAGAGTCGGACACGACTGAGCGACTGAACGGAACGGAACGGAATGTGGGGCCAAGGAGTCCTGTTTCCAGTCCTTGACCACACCTGATCCCTGGGCACAAATTCGTGAATCTGTTTCCCAAGGGGGAACGGTACACTTTCTTGTACAAACTTAGTTGCCCGATTCATTACCTTACCCGGTTGTTCCATCTGCTGTGAAATCTCATCTCCCCTTACCTGAGGCAAATTTGTTGACCCCTGTTTTATTATGGGAGGGGGCCTCCCATACACAATTTTGTGTGGAGAAGAGCCATGGGACCGTGGGGTCATCCAGAGTCTGAGCAGAGCCGATGGAAACAAGTCCACCCAGGAACAGTCAGTCTCTAAGATCCACTTGGAGAGTGTCTCTTTAAGTGTCCGGCTGGTTCCTTCCACCATCCCAGAACTCTGGGGCCTATGTGCTGTATGTAATTTCCACTTGATGTTTAAAGTTTTGCTTACTTGTTATACTAAATCAGCTACGAAAGCCGGGCCATTGTCCGATCCAATGCTGGTAGGAAATCCAAATCTTGGAATTGTCTCCCTAAGCAGGCACAGGCTACTTCTGATGATCTTTCAGTCTGGGTAGGAAAAGCTTCTACCCATCCTGAGAATGTGCATATGATGACCAGCAGGTAATGGTAGCGTCGTTGAAGTTTCATTTCAGTGAAGTCCACTTCCAGGTCTTCAAAGGGCAAGCGTGCCTTTTACCTGAATCCCTGGAGGTTTCTGTCTGTGCCGAGAGGCAGCATTGACCTGTGAGCAGGCAGTGCAGTTCTGAGATTTTGTCTTGCCTAGGGGAAGAGAGGCGCGGAACCAAGAAATATTTTCAAATTAGCTCTTCCAGTTTATCATGGCCTAGATGGGTCGTTTGGTGTGTTTGGCTTGCCAGAGTGGGTGCCAGCTCCTCCGGTACCAATAATTTGCCACTTGGCAATTCCCACCATCCCTTTTCAGTCTTGATGGCCCCTTCTGCTTTGGCTAGTTGGTCTTGGGCTTCACTGTATTTTGGAGAGTCCAGAGTTGGCTCAGGCAGCTCTGCCAATATGAGAGCTTTAATAGGGGCTTCACTTGTCACCCCCAAGCCCTCGGCTGCTTGTTTAGTGGTCTTATCTGCCAGTCTGTTCCCTGAGCCTGGGGGTATCCTCCTTTTGATGTCCTCAGCAGTGTACGAGTGCAATCCTTTCTGGTTCCAAGGCAGCATCTAATAGGGTCTTAATTTCTTCCTTAGTTTTAATATCTTTTTCACTAGCTGTCAGAGGCCTCTCTCCTTATACAGAGCCCTGTAGCGTGGCAAAAGCATACCTGGAGTCTGCGTAAATGTTTGTCTTCTTACCTTTTGACAGCTGGAGGGCCTGGATTAGAGCAAATAATTCAGCCTGTTGAGCGGACCAGTATGATGGCAGAGAGCTAGCCTCAATGATAGTTTCTTCCATGACAACCGCATATCCCGACAGTCATTGTCCTTGTTTCACCAGGCTGGTGCCCTTGGTGCACAGGACCCAATCTGGGTCCGGGATTGGCTGGTCTCTCAAGTCAGGTCTGCTGGCATATTTCCTTGCAATCATGTGGGGGCCCACCTTCTCCCACAAGAAAGAGAGTGGCCAGATTCAGGGCCTGACAAGGCTCAGTAGTAACATGGGGTTCTCACATAACAGTCCCAGGTATTGAGTAATCCGGGATGTTGACAGCCATTTATGGGGGTCCGCTCACAGGAGAGTGTTGACCTCATGCAGGACTTTGTACGAACAAATCTTGGCCCAAAGTCAGCTTGGTTGCCTCCCGGACCAGTAAGCCAACAGCAGCAACTGCTTGCAAGTGTCCCTGCCACCCAGTGGCAACATTGTCCAGCTGATTAGAGATAAGTCACTGGTCTGGCCCATGTCCCCATAGTCTGGGACAACACTCCCGTAGCCACCTTGTCCTTTTCAGCCGCGGGAAGAGTAAACGGCTTAGCAAGGTGTGGTAGGCCTAAGGCGGGTGCTGCCGTCATTGTACCGGGTTTGAGTTCTATTACCAGTGGGACTTGTTTTGAAAGCCTGGGGCGAGGGGGCGGGGTGTCTTCCGCCCGGACCTCAGGGAATTGTTGAGTTAACTTTCTCTCTCGACTGTTTAGCCCGTCTGGTTTCCTTGCCCTGAGATTGTGCAACCTCCATTCATCTTGAGGGGTTACTGAGAGGAAGAGTAAATAGGTGGTTGAGCCCACTCGAACAGTGGGTCTTTTGTAGGGGGAACAGTCACTTGTGCCCCCAATTTAGACAGCAAGTCTCTTCCTAACAAAGGTACTGGACATTCAGGGATGTACAAAAACTCATGAGTACTTGGTGTCCCCCCATCTGATATTTTCAGGGTAGGCTAGAGACATAAAGCCTGCATTTTTCACAATTTGAGACCCAGCAGCCTCTGGCTGGGTCTATTAGCATATAAAGTCTATAGGCTTTGCACAGTCTTTCACAGAACTCAGAGGGTGATTCGCTTTCCCTTTGAATCACTTCGGAGGGTTTTGCGATACTCATAGCTTTTCGGACCCCCGTCTTGAGACCTTGTAAAGCAGTCACCCGATATCTCTCCAGGTGGCCCCTCCCTTCCTCTGTGTTACAGTCCCAGCTGGGCCTCTCATCGGGATGGCTAGTTCTGCCCACCGCTGTGGGTTTGCAACACCCTCAGGTGCCATTTCCCTTAACCATTTTTTGGCTTCAGTCTTGAGAGTCCCTTGGACTGCAAGGAGATCCAACCAGTCCATTCTGAAGGAGATCAGCCCTGGGATTTCTTTGGAAGGAATGATGCTAAAGCTGAAACTCCAGTACTTTGGCCACCTCATGCGAAAAGTTGACTCATTGGAAAGGACTGATGCTGGGAGGGATTGGGGGCAGGAGGAGAAGGGGACGACAGAGGATGAGATGGCTGGATGGCATCATTGACTCGATGGACGTGAGTCTGAGTGAACTCCGGGAGATGGTGATGGACAGGGAGGCCTGGCGTGCTGCAATTCATGGGGTCGCAAAGAGTTGGACACGACTGAGCGACTGAACTGAACTGAACTGGGGATACTGTGTCTTTCCTCAGTGCTGAAGAGGGAGAGTAGTAGTTGGATTATGTCATCCTATGCAGGGCGGTGGGTTCAAAAAATAGTCTCCATTAGCCTAATCATGGCTTGTGGCTCCCCCACGCTACGGTGGAGCGTGTCTCTGCCAGTTTAATGTATCAGTGGAGGAAAATGGCTGGTAATGCTAGGCTACAGGGGGCTGATGGTAGTGCCCCATCGTCCTGAACCCGAGGCTGTTGTAGCTCTCTGAGGGGCATCTGCAGTGGGGTTCTTCCCCCTGTTCCTTGTTGGAGCACAGCCTCTGTCTAACTGCTGTGTTTTCTTCCCCCTTCCCATCCGTACTCACCAGGGGAGGTGGATACAATTTAGGAGGTCCAGCTGAGGCGGAATTCTGGGGGCATTGACCAGAGGTCTCCATTGCTGGGATTGGAGCCTGCCGAAATGGCGGCTCTACGAACTCCAGGAGAGCTGGTGGAAGAGCAGCGGCTGCTGCAGGAACTTCACCTGGCCCCGGATTGGGCATTAAGGCGGCCTCCGGTCCTGGTGGAGCACTGGGAGGCAGGCGCGCCATTATCCAGGATGGGGGAGGGGTCAGGTCATCCCCGTCCAAATCCTGTAGAATTTCCTTTTTTATCATCAATTTTTGTGCCATTTATATTTTTCCCTTTCCCTTCTGGATACAGAACCTTGTCCAAGAAGGAGGGTCTTGAGCTAACCCTAGCCGTGAGTCAATATATGGATACTGATCCAGGTGTCCTGGCTCTTCTGTGACTACTGTATGGACTGCTTCCACTGTTTTTAAGTTCATGGTGTTCTCTGGTGGCCATCCTATACCCATAGGGGGCCATTCGACCTCACAGAGCATGTGGAGGCGATTAGGCTTTATCTTCACCCCATAGTCTCCTCCAAGTCCCTTCTTTAAATTTTTAATCATGCACTCCAATACAATTGCCTTAGATTCACTTCCCCCCATCTTGCTTACCTTCTCAGACCTTCTTCTACTTTTCCTTTTCGTTCTCTGTCTACGAACTTCTCAGTACCCTATGTACTTCTGATATTTCCACTCAATGACACTTAAATTGCCATTCTGCCTCCTTCCTAACTGGGGTGAGAAGAGCCTTACCTGCCAGATCCCAGAGGGAGAAGGGGGATCGGCATGTCTTCACCTGCTGGTCAGCACAGCCGAACCAGAACACCACTTGATCCAAGACTGTTTCTCCCTTAATCTTTAAAATCCATTCTGCCTTGGTGGCCGTGATCAGGTGCAGATAAAAATATAGATGGGTTAAATATCCCATGTCCCAGGCTGTCTCCGGAAATGCCAATTCGTACTCACTTATGTATCCCCCTCCTTCTAGCCTGACAATTCTGAGGGGGTCAAGAAATTCATATCAAATGGGACACCTCCTTGGGGAGGGCAGAATATGAAGACACAAAAACCAAGTTTCTTCTCCTAAAAATCCCCTGGCAATTGCTTGGTAATAATTTTCCCCAAGACGGCGTGGACATCACCCTCTAAATGACCCTCACAAATTTCTTTCCTAAGCCCTAACATGCTCGTCAACCTGTGTACCAAGCAACCGTTGCCACCTGTCTATTCCAGGCCCCTGTGGATCCGTGCCTTTTCTAGTCCCTCCCAGGGGGGTGATCAGGCCCCCTCTTTCATCCTACCGGGTGGGTTCCTCCTCACCTGAGCGCTCAGTTCCCTTGCTGCCATCCACTACCTGCTAACGTGAAAGGTCCAGGCGTTGAGAAGCAGAATCCTTCCAGAAGGGCAAGACGCCTTCCCTCTTCTAGAAGATTCGAGCTGCAAGGCCTCAGAGTAGTCCCAAATGGGACTTGTCTACTCAAAGTGAGTAGCTTTCTGGCCAATGCACCGAATGTTGTAGCCACGTTCTGGGAAGCAAACTCACTCAGAAGGACAATGCGGATAACGGAGTGCAGTTTATTACACCGGTGGGCCCAAGGCAGAGTCTCCTCTTAGCCAAGGACCCTGACCAGTTTTTCTGAAAACCTTATATACCCTAAGGGTACGTGCCCAAACCCACCTCCCCAAATTCCCCGAAACTAGTCTGAACAAAGGAAAAGAAAGATACAATCAAAGTTAACCTGTGATTCATATGCCTTAAGCCTAGGTAGTTAACAGTGGGCAATTATCAATAGGCCTGTGGTCATACCCCAATAAACATAATAGAATTTATGATTCTATTCGGTTACACAGATAATTAAGGTATTCTTTGAGGCAACAGAGAGTCTAGGTACGAGCCCTGGGGCTCTTCCATCCTTCCAAAAGCAGGCGGCCTGCTTTCCCAGTTGGTATGTCGTTTCCATAGATACTGGGCATATAGCTCAAAGTCCACGTCCGGCCCAAGATGGAGTCCTGCTTTCAAGATGGAGCCTGTTCTGTCTGTTTCCTCCTTCATCCCCACCTCTTGATGCTCTTAACTCATAGGATGAACATCATTTGTAGGGACATATTGCACTCTGACCCTCTGACCTCCAATTTGGGAGAACGTCATCAACCTTTGGGTTACAAAGTTCATAATACATTGTGAAATAAAGGGTCCACAAAGCAGAACTATCAAGGCAACTATAACAATGGTAAGTATAGTTTTCCACCAATCACCCTTCACCCAAGATAGGACTGAAGTCCAAAAAGGAAGATTATCATCAGATATAACTTTTACCTGACCTTTCATGTCAACTGGGGTGGCTGATATACAGCCAGATAAATCAAGAATGTATGCCCAACATTCAACTTTAATTATAGCACAAGTCCCTCTTTGTACTGAAACTATGGTTAGTCTCAAGATGATACCAGCAAGTCCTTGTAGCAGCAGTTGATTGTACAGCTTCATCTCTTTTTCTTCTTTAAGATGATCTTGGTTTCACAGGGATCAGTGGGGTCCTGTTGTGTAGTCCGCTCGGTGTCCTCCGGGTCTGCATGGTTTGGTATGCTCTCTTCACCCTCATGTGGAGGATCCAGGGAGTGACACCTGCAACTTTAACTGCAGGAGGGCTGGTTAGAACAACAGTTATAAGGACCCTTCCAATGTGGGGCCAAGGAGTCGTGTTTCCAGTCCTTGACCACACCTGATTCCTGGGCACAAATTCGTTAATCTGTTCCCCAAGGGGGAATGACACCCTTTCTTGGCTGCTGTGTTCTGAATGTCATCAGAGACCCATAGTCTATTCATACTCTCCTATCCCCATAGAGTTTCCTTTACTCACATTTCACAAGTATCTTAGCAACATGACCATCCCCTACACAGCAGAAAGTGATGGAAAGAAAACTGAGGTCGTGTACTTTCCCTCTAAGGGCCAAACCCTGATACATTATTTTATTCATATTTCATTTGCCACAAATTAGACATTTGACTTCATTTAGCTGTGAAGAAAGCAAGGAATCTTTATTCCGAGTCTCTGTGTATCCAAGTAAATTATATTACATGGAATTAAAAAAAATTAATATTGGAATACAATTGCCATTCAATTCAGTTCAGTTCAGTCACTCAGTCGTGTCCAACTCTTTGCAACCCCATGAATCACAGCACACTAGACCTCCCTGTCCATCACCGACTCCTGGAGTTCACTCAAACTCATACCCACCCAGTTGGTGATGCCATTCAGCCATCTCATCCTCTGTTGTCCCCTTCTCCTCCTGCCCCCAGTCCCTCCCAGCATAGTTTTTTCCAATGAGTCAGCTCTTTGCATCAGGTGGCCAAAATATTGGAGTTTCAGCTTTAGCATCAGTCCTTCCAATGAACACCCAGGACTGATCTCCTTTAGGATGGACTGGTTGGATCTCCTTGCAGTCCAAGAGACTCTCAAGAGTCTTCTCCAACACCACAGTTCAAAAGCATCAATTCTTCAGCCTCAACTTTCCTCACAGTCCAACTCTCACATCCATACATGACCACTGGAAAAACCATAGCCTTGACTCGATGGTCCTTTGTTGGCAAAGTAATATCTCTGCTTTTCAGTATGCTATCTAGATTGGTCATAACTTTCCTTCCAAGGAGTAAGCATCTTTTAATTTCATGGCTGCAATCACCATCTGCAGTGATTTTGGAGCCCCCCCAAAAATAAAGTCTAGCACTGTTTCCACTGTTTCCCCATCTATTTCCCATGAAGTGATGGGACCAGATGCCGTGGTCTTAGTTTTCTGAATGTTGAGCTTTAAGCCAATTTTTTCACTCTCCTCTTTCACTTTCATCAAGAGGCTTTTTAGCTCCTCTTTACTTTCTGCCATAAGGGTGGTGTCATCTGCATATCTGAGGTTATTGATACTTCTCCCAACAATTTTGATTCCAGCTTGTGCTCCTTCCAGCCCAGCGTTTCTCATGATGTACTCTGCATATAAGTTAAATAAGCAGGGTGACAATATATAGCCTTGACGTACTCCTTTTTATTTGAGGAACAGAGAGACATGAATCTACATATATTTCTTCCTTTTTGTTATACCTACAAAATAGTTATATAATAATGATAAACTATTTTTAAAATATATGGACTGAAAAAGAGCAGTATTTTAGATCCCCTGATAAAGAGCCAGAGAGGGGAGACCATAAAAATATAGGTTTTTTTTTTTTTTAATTTTTTCTATTGATGTATTTTTGTTCATTTACAATGTTTTGTTAATTTATGCTGTACAGCAAAGTTATACATATATAACTTTGTATATAGTATAATATATTATATACTTTGTATATAATTGGAGAAGGCAATGGCACACCACTCCAGTACTCTTGCCTGGAAAATCCCATGGACGGAGGAGCCTGGTAGGCTGCAGTCCATGGGGTCGCCAAGAGTCGGACACGACTGAGCGACTTCACTTTCACTTTTCACTTTCATGCATTGGAGAAGGAAATGGCAGCCCACTCCAGTGTTCTTGCTTGGAGAATCCCAGGGACGGGGGAGCCTGGTGGGCTGCCGTCTATGGGGTTGCACAGAGTCAGACATGACTAAAGTGACTTAGCAGTAACAGTTGTATATAATATGTATAATATATACATATTCAGTTAAATGTTCTTTTCCATTATGGCTTATCACACGATATTGAAAATAGTTCCCCGTAGTATACAGTAGGACTTTGCTGTTTGTTCATTCTGTACATAATTGTTTTTATCTTCTAATCCCAAGCTCCCAACCATCCTTCCCCTCCCACCCTTGCCAACTACAAGTCTGTTTTCTATGTTTGTGAGTCTTTCTGTTTTGTAGATAAGTTCATTTGTGTCATGTTTTAGGTTCCATGTATAAGTGATATCATATGGTGTTTGTCTTTCTCTTTCTGACTTACTTCACTTAGTACAATAGTCTCTAGGTCTATCGATGTAGCTGCAAATGGCATTATTTCATTTTTATTTATGACTGAGTAGTAGTCTATTGTATATATGTACCACATCTTCCTTATGCATTCTTTTGTCAGTGGACATTTAGGCTGCTTCCATGTCTTGGCTATTGTAAATAGTGTTGCTATGAACATAAAGGTGCATATATTCAATATTTTTTTGAATTATAGTTTTGTCTGGGTATATGCCCAGGAGTGGGATTGATGGATTATATGGCAACTCTATTTTTAGTTTTTTGAGGAAATGCCATGCTGTTTTCCATATGATTCCACCAATTTACCCCAATTTAGGAAGCAGTTTGGCTTCTCTAGTGGCTCAGTCAGCGAAGTATCTCCACCAATGTAGGAGAGAAGGGAGGTGCAGGAGACAAGGGCAGGTTCCAACCCTGGTTCAGGAAGATCCCCTGGAGAAGGGAATGGAAACCCACTCCAGTATTATTGCCTGGGAAAGCCATGGACAGAGGAGCCTGGCAGAATATAGTCCATGGGGTTGAATGAGTCAGACATGATTTAGCAAGTAAACCACCACCAACAGTGTAGGAGGGTTGCTTTTTCTCCACACTCTCTCCAGCAAAAAAAATTTACAGTTTTTAATATATGTTGCAGCAGTTTCCTATTACCTGTTGCCTTGCTGTTCAGCTGGCTCCAGTGTGGTCATATGTAACATGGTCTGCCTGGCAGAGTCCTTTTAAGTCCAAAGACAGGACACCCCATAAGGCAGAGAGGCAGGTTGAGGATGTGGGAGATAGTTATAAACCCTTAGAATGTTAACACGCTTTCTGGTAATCCCGTCACAAACAGGTTGGTCTGAACTTAGTAACTGTACAACCTCTCAGGACCAAGTGGGGCGTTTTCTTTTTCTGTTTTGGCCTGGAAGGTGAGACAGGGCTGTTCTCATAGGCTCTGACCACAAGGTGGTTCTGCCTTCAGTGTGCATGTAGCTCACCCAGAGAAGCACAAGACTTCCAGCAGGAGGCTTGGGTAGATCTTTTGTCCCTTCTCCTCCTAGTGACTAGGAAATTGATTCTAAAACCAATGATGCTATGAATTAAAAAAAAAAAAAAAGAAAACATTAGAACCTTGAGCACTCCAACTAAGGCAAAGTAATAATTTCTAGGAATTCTGTCTTCTTCACTATTATGAATGCTTTTGTAAGAAAATGGTACCACAGTGGATATACATTTCTTATATTTTCCTCATATATTTGCATACAGATTTATATCTAGATAACAATATCTGTGAATAGAAATCTAGTAAAGTGAGATTAGCTTGTGATCTTGACATTTTCACATAATGAAAGATGCTCCTGGCTGCTGTTGCTGTTTTGATGGAGGTTGATGTCCTTTACAAAAAAAAAAAAAAAAAAAAAAAAGGAAGGGAATTTCCTGGTGGTCCAGAGGTTAAAATTTTGCCTTCCAGCACAGGAGGTGGGATTCAAACCCTGGTTGGGGAACTAAGAGCCCAAATGCCTCATGGTCAAAAAAAAAAACAAAAACCCGTAATACAGGAACAATACTGTAACAAACTTGTAGAAAATGGTCACATCAAAGAAAAAAATCTTTAAAAATAGAAATGAATTATTCTTCAAAAATATGATTAATAAAGATCAGTGGTGGTGGTGGTGGTTTAGTCACTAAGTCGTGTCTGACTCTTGTGATGCCAGGGACTGTAGCCTGCCAGGCTCTTCTATCCTTGGGATTTCCCAGGCAAGAATATTGAAGTGTGTTGCCATTTCCTCCTCCAGGGGATCTTCCCAACCCAGGGATTGTATCAGTGTTTCTTACGTTTCTTACAATGTTAGGCAGGCTCTTTACCGGTAGTGCCACAAAATCTCAGTAGCTATTGGCTAATCAAGAATCACATGGGAAAATATGTGTTTTGCTTCTTCACTAAACTAATATTTGTTGGCAGAATCAGATTTTCATGTCTAGCCTAGTTTTCTACTGATAATACAATATATGTTGGAGGGCAAAATAATGAATCACATATTTAAAGAAATAGTGCTCACTCACTCCCTAATTATAGTTCCCTACGGAGCTGGAAGAAAACTCTGAAAATCAGAAGGATCTAACTTTTAAATTTCATTCATCAAAATAGGACAGTTAAATCAGTTTTCATATTATTACCTGAACCAGCAGAGCAAATGTCAAGGGATAAGGAGGAAAATCCTCAAGGCAGTGAAAAAGTTGGGTTTGTAATCACATTACAAACATAGAATTTTTTTTTTTTTAATGGGTACTCATTTGAAAATAACTTTAAAAAGCAACAACAAAGCAAAACCTTGCTCATGTCCCAAGTTGGACAAATAATATTACTCTGAATGAGAGAAGTAAATGGGTAGATTAAAACTTTCTATTTTCTCGAATGCTTTGTGTTATGAAAACCCCCTGCATGGTTTTTTTCTAAATGAAGTTCTCTTCAATTTAAACCCATGGGCATCTTAAGGGAAATTTAATAAACAACCACTTTCCTGGCCAAAAATAATTCTGTGCTATGCGAACGATGAAGAGAATTGTGACACAGATGCTGAGTCCTGCTGGGCCAGTTTTAATTCCATTCCCTGGATAGCTTGTTCACGCACAGAACGCTTTGGAAGTCAATGAGAGGAAATTAGTGTGCTACCCAGAGCAGAGAAAATTGAAATATGCTGAATTAATGTTTTGAATCATGAAAGTCACTCAAAGAAAATTCTTTCAATAGGGTGCCAACCAGAGTCTGGTTTTATAATTTTTATAGAAACCTAATTTATTCCTTCTGAAAGGAGATTTTGGTTTTTCTCAGAAAAAATGATGGCGTTGCTTTATAGTCCAGAATACAATGTGAATAAGCTTATTTCAGAAACCATTCTTAATTTTTTTCTGATTATGAAAGACATACTCAATTTTGAAAATGTGTACAATACATAAAGCAACAAAGGAAATAGAAATCACAATAATTTCACTGTATCTTATACTTGAAGATAAAAGTTGATAAGCTTTTGGTATATGTTTTAAAATTATATTGCTTTAAACTGTTAAACTCAGTACCTTTTAGCACTGAAAAACTGGAATATATTCTATATGAAGAGCAGGTATGTATAACTTTTAAATAGCAAAATCATTATTTTAAACAGACACTTCAAAACTTATGAAAATAAGCTGGTTAATAGTCATCTTGGAAAACTAGACAGTTTCTCTATTGATGTGTCCTTTGCTTACAGAATTTGAAGTCACTTTCCTGTAATTTACCTTAGATCCAGTTTATGAGGCCCAAGCAAAAATCATCTTGTAATTTTATAATCTAAATGCTGTTGTTTAGTCGCTAATTTGTGTTTGATTCTTTGTGACCCCTTTTTGGACTGTAGCCTGCCAGACTCCTCTGTCCATGGGATTTCTCAGGCAACAATAATGGAGTGGGTTGCCACTTCCTTCTCCAGGGGATCTTCCTGACCCAGGGATTGAACCCAACTCTCCTGCATTGGCTGGTGGGTTCTTTACTGCTGAGCCAATAGGCTTTAAAAAAATTTTTGTTTATATTTATCTGAAGAAACAAAGCAGCACTACTTATGGATCAGTTGTGGGAAACAATTGTCTTTGAGTAATATTGTGGTATTTATTAGGGTATGTAAGGTAGATTCAACCTCAAATATTTTTGCTACCATGACGTAACATTTTCCACATATACCACAAAATTTCATATTAGTCATTGGTTTCAAACTGTGTAGTATATTTGCTCCTGTCATATTTGTTAAAGAGCAACTCAGCAGTTACAACATTGACAAATTTAACATTGAGTTTTCAGTGATGTATTGATGGAGGCAAACCTTTATGTTCTTTTCTCCTTTAAAGATTAGTCTTTTCAAGCACAGAAGTTGCAAGACTTCTTGAAAATACTGAGGACACGGGATTGCATTAGCATGTTTTAGTTGAAAACTATGAATGGCATATAACTGTGGCTGTGAAGTAAAGACTTGATGTGTGCAAGTGAGTTGTAGAATGTCTCCATTTATAACCAAATACCAAAGAATGCTAAACTACTGCACAATTGCACTCATCTCACACGCTAATAAAGTAATGCTCAAAATTCTCCAAGCCAGGCTTCAGCAATACGTGAACCCTGAACTTCCAGATGTTCAAGCTGGTTTAAGAAAAGGCAGAGGAACCAGAGATCAAATTGCCAACATCTGCTGGATCATCGAAAAAGCAAGAGAGTTCCAGAAAAACATCTCTTTCTGCTTTATTGACTATGCCAAAGCCTTTCACTGTGTGGATCACAACAAACTATGGAAAATTCTGAAAGAGATGGGAATACCAGACCACCTGACCTGCCTCTTGAGAAATCTGTATGCAGGTCAGGAAGCAACAGTTAGAACTGGACATGGAACAACAGACTGGTTCCAAATAGGAAAAGGAGTACGTCAAGGCTGTATATTGTCACCCTGCTTATTTAACTTACATGCAGAGTACATCATGAGAAAAGCTGGGGTAGAAGAAGCCCAAGCTGGAATCAAGATGGCCGGGAGAAATATCAATAACCTCAGATATGCAGATGACACTACCCTTATGGCAGCAAGTGAAGAACAACTAAAGAGCCTCTTGATGAAATTGAAAGAAAACTAATGTTTTCTCAACATTCAAAAAACTAAAATCATGGCATCTGGTCCCATCACTTCATGGCAAATAGAGGAAACAGTGGCTGACTTTATTTATTTATTTATTTTTGGGCTCCAAAATCACTGCAGATGGTGACTGCAACCATGAAATTAAAAGACACTTACTCCTTAGAAGAAAAGTTATGGCCACCCTAGACAGCATATTAACAAGCAGAGACATTACTTTGCCAACAAAGGCCCGTCTAGTCAAGGCTATGGTTTTTCCAGTGGTCATGTATGGATGTGAGAGTTGGACTAGAAGAAAGCTGAGCACTGAATAATTGATGCTTTTGAACTGTGGTGTTGGAGAAGACTCTTGAGAGTCCCTTGGGCTGAAAGGAGATCCAACCAGTCTAACCTAAGGAAGATCAGTCCTAAGTGTTCATTGGAAGGACTGATATTGAAGCTGAAACTCCAATACTTTGACCACTTAATGCGAAGAGCTGACTCATTGGAAAAGACCCTGATGCTGGGAAAGATTGGGGGCAGGAGGAGAAGGGGACGATAGAGGATGAGATGATTGGATGGCATCACTGACTTGATGGACATGAGTTTGGGTAAACTCCAGTTGTAGGTGATGGACAGGGATTCCTGGCGTGCTGCAGCCCATGGGGTCACAAAGAGTCAGACATGACTGAGCAACTGAACTGAACTGAACTGAACTGATTTATAATCACACTGTATGCTAAATGACCAATGGATGTGGTGGCTGGGTGGTGGGGAGTTTTCAACTCTGCAGTCTTCTCCTAATGGAGGAAATAGTACTAGAGACACAAAAGAGACTCAGAGCACGTTGAATACAGGAGCCATGAGAAAATTCAGCACTCAACACTTCCGACTAGTGCCATCTTGAAATATGCCTGCCTTCTTGGGTATTTATGGGTTTATGATGTTCATGTTATTTTCTTCTCTTATGACATCCACATAGATTTTGTTTTACAGATCAAGAATTCTCTACTGATTTTCCTGAGGAGTGCTAACTAACTAGTTATGTCCCTACCTCATGAAAAGCATTGCTGCCTCTTGTTCCTCTTCTGTGTTCACTTGGGTGTGGCAGTACCAAGAGCAGTGATGGCAAACAGCAGAAGACTGAGAATCGATATTCCTACTTTGTTACTGGTTAGCCTATCTGGCAGTGAGGAGATGACTGCCTCCCCTGAAAAAACTACTTCAACCACTCCGCAGTTTATAACAGAGAGAGAGCTTTCACTTTGAGAATAGTGGGTAGATTTGGCTAAGATCCAGCTTCACCTGGGCTTCCCAAGTGGCACAACTGGTAAAGAACCTGCCTACCACTGCAGGAGACATAAGAAATACTGGTTCAGTCCCTGGGTAGGGAAGGTCCCCTGGAGGAGGGCATGGCAACCCACTCCAGTGTTCTTGCCTGGAGAATCCCATGGACAGGGGAGCGTCATGGGCTACAGTCCATGGGCTCACAAAAAGTCAGACGCAACTTAGCACATGCACCATTACTTAATTCTCCCACCTTTACTACCATGAATGATGGAGGGGCACAGTTGTGAATCCACGATTCCTTTGTTCTCTATGATTCCACTGACAGAGAAGGAACATATTTAGATGGGTTGTTGAAGGCTGAGATTGGGGAAGGGTTAAAAAAAGAGGGGGGCAAAACAAGCAAAACCAAGAATAGCATGAGCTGAGATGGTAAGGCTTATAAAATGTTGATTTCTTGGTCTGATTGGCTGTGTCCCATTCAACTCTGGACCAGCCACTTTGTGGTGGGCATGTTCTACACCAGTTATCAGGTGTCTCCATCTTCCTTGAAGAATAAGATCAAGACATTGAGTACCAGAGGAGTAAAAGTTCCTATTCCTGAGGGCCAGAAGATAGTCCTGGGTTCTTGTCTGGGGACCTTTTTCTTTTTCAGTTGCTTAACTTAGACAATGCCCTTACCTATCAAGGGAGGACAGGTCAACTCATGGCCTTATCTGGTCTTCAGTATTAGCATCTGGTTTCCAGTATCTTACCTGCATCTAAACGTAACATGATAACCTCATAAGAGCACAAATATTGGGGAGGTTGCCTCATTACTGAGAAAGTGACATTGGAACTTGCTGAGCTGATGGACACTCTTCTGTAGAACAGAGCTAATAAGACCAGTGTCTCAAATTAATTGTCACGATTAAATGAGCTACATAAGCAAAAATTCTGTATATTGATGTATCATATTGTGGGGGGAGAGGAAATTAGCCAAGATGGCATGGTCAGGCTCTCTCATCCCACGTTTTGTAAATGAGTAAGTAACAGTTGAGATCACTTATAGCACCTCGCAGGTGCCTCACGAGGTGCTCGCTGGGTCACAGGCTACTTTGTGCCGATCGCCTGTATGAGCTCCACCTAAAGAAGAGTTACATTATGTACATTACTGCTGCGTCATGGGTCAGCCATGAGAGGGACGAATATAGCGTGTCTACTGCTATGGCTGCTGCATCGGCCAGGAGAGAATGCTATTATGGCCGCTGTGTCGCCAGGAGAGAGGTTGTGTTGTGTTAGGTTATGCTATGGTTGCTGCTCCGGCTGCTGCGTCAGCCAGGAGAGAAGAAATGTGTCTGCAGTTGCTACTGCTCCTCCTCGAATTTTTGTCCAGCTTCCCGGTGTGCATCTTGTCTACCAGCAAACAGTGCGAACAGTGAGCTATCACAAGACATACGTGAACTGAAATCTCTGTTGTCCCTCCAATAAATTCTTTGCTTACCTTCTACTGGTGAACCTAACCAAGGCCTTTTTGTTTCTTTCTTTCTAATTTTTATATGTCTATAGCTTGTCTTGGGAACTGGCTTGCCAGTATCTGGAAGACAGGAACATATTTTATAACCCCATACTGTGTACCACATACCGTAAGCACTTGGTACACAGCTGTCCATTGATTTTCTCTGTGTAACCTTGCTATCGCTATTAAGAAAGGGCCTGCACTTCTAATTTATTACCCTTGCTACTTTAACTCTGCTGTGGCATCTGGAGAAATGATAATCAGCTGCAGCTTTTTTCCCGTCTTGACTCTATGACTCAATACTCTGTTGTCATCATTCCCATTAGTAGCCATTCCACATGACTCAAGGGGAAGGATGGAAATGAGTCTCACCCAAGACGACATAAAAGCAAAGATAATACAATAAATTAAGACTTCAGCTAAAACTACAAAGGAAAAATGGTGATTCTGGGAAACATAAATGTTCAATTTTTTGCAATTTGTTTCAACTACCCTCTGGGCCCAATAACTCATACTTTTTTCCTTCCAGGGTCTATTTTCTGAATGAAAGGGTGGAGGTACAGGATGGCCTTGGTGAGTGATGGCTGTGGAGCCTGTTATGATAATGTCACTACTCTGTGTGTGTCTTCTGGACTCTCCTTTGGAAATTATGATGCTGTTAGCTAAGAATCTCCTCGCCATGCAAGAATGTCATGTGCAAAGTAGGTCATCTTGTTTAAATTAGCAACACCCTGACAAAACTAAATTACTTTATGAACGAAACGATTGCCAAGCACGAGTATTTCTGGTTAATTTGCACTTAACTCATTCAAAAGACGTATCCTTAAACTTTTTGGTTAAATGAATCAAAAATCATCTACCAATTTAAAATGGGAATGCGTACTAAGACTCATGTGCTTTACAGTGCTGAGTCTTAATTGTTTTCTCTTCCACAGGGCTCTTTAGTATGCAAAGAGAAAATTCAATCTTGTAGTCAGAAGTCACATTCTAAAGGAGTTGTTTTAATTATGTTTAATTTTGCTTCTTTGAACATTTTTATATTTTATCCAAAAAATACCAGCAACTGCTGCTTTTGCTGCTTTCTAAGGATAATGGCTTTTTTAAACTAACAAAGTGTTAGCATGATTTGGTACTTTCCTCTTTTGTGCTGTCATGCTTCCCACCACGATCGTGCTTCTGACACTGTTTTGCAATTGTTTTTGCAACTGTTTTTGTTCTTGTCCCTTCTACTAATGAAGGGGCGTGTCCATGTTTTATTCCTTTTGTATACTCACTGGCTGGTTTAGTTCCTGTCTCTTTTTACCTGAAATTTTCTCTATAAGCTAGAGGAAAGGGAAGTAGCTCCAATGTCCTTCAGTGCCAGAACTTAAGGCAAGAGATTCAGGATACATACAATGAAAACATAGCTATAATATGCGCAAGGTAGAACTAAGGTTTTGGAATAAGGAACTGTGGAAATCCTAACTCGGGACTTGAAATCAGTCATCCTTCTGTCCTATGATAAGGCCTTCAGAGAGCTCATGGGGAAAGAGTTCAAAGGACCACAGACTCCCACAGGTGTGGGGTGAGGATGGAGGAAAACTTCTGAAGAATTATACAGCTTCATGGCTCAGCGAGTAAAGAATCCACCTGCAATGCAGGAAACTCGGGAAACTTGGGTTCAATCCCTGAGTCAGGAAGATCCCCTGGAGGAGGAAAATGGCACCCCACTCCAGTATTCTTGACTGGGAAATCCCATGGACAGAGGAGCCTGGCGGGCTATAGTCCATGGTGTCACAAAGAGTTGGACAGAACTGAGCGACTGAGCACATAAGCACAATAGTGCTAATCCCTTGAAAGTCAACACCATCACCCCCTGTCCCGGCCACCCCCCGCCCCCC
>SJYT01076941.1:37471-77847 GCA_006410635.1 Cephalophus harveyi | reverse complement strand
TATTCGTATTTTTTTTAATGTGAAGTTTGACTTTTACTTTACACTTTTCACAAAAGTTAATTCCAAAGAATTTATAAATATTTGTATGGAAGAAAAAAGAGCAAAGTTTTAGAAAATTATTTGACTGTTGACATGAATCAGAGGTAGATCAGTTCAGTTCAGTCGCTCAGTCATGTCCGACTCTTTGCGACCCCATGAATCGCAGCACGCCAGGCCTCCCTGTCCATCACCATCTCTCGGAGTTCACTCAGACTCACGTCCATCGAGTCCGTGATGCCATCCAGCCACCTCATCCTCGGTCGTCCCCTTCTCCTCCTGCCCCCAGTCCCTCCCAGCATCAGAGTCTTTTCCAATGAGTCATCTCTTTGCATGAGGTGGCCAAAGTACTGGTGTTTCAGCTTTAGCATCATTCCTTCTAAAGAAATCCCAGGGTTGATCCGTAGATAGGAACATTTTAAACAATCAAAACAAATAAAGCATTGTCTATAACTTTAGCTTGATAAATTTAACTACTTTACAGTTAAGACTTCTGTAATTAAAAATGAGTGAAAAGACAATCTGCAGAGTAGACCAGATAATTGTAACATATATAACTCACAAAAGACTTGCATCCTAAATTAAAAACTAAAAAAGCTCCTAAAATCCATAAGGGATTTACAAAGAAACCCAATGAAAACTAATAGGAAATAAGAAAGGCACACTACAAATGGCATCATCAACTCAATGGACATGAGTTAGAGCAAACGCTTGGAGTTAGTGAAAGACAGAGAAGCCTGGCATGCTTCAGTCCATGAGCTCACAAAGAGTTGGACACGACTGAGTGATTGAGCAAAAAAAACAATTTATATATATTTTTATAAACGTATATGCATAGGTATATTTTCTTGTTGCTTTAACCATTCTCAGGTTTGTTCCTCTCAGCACCTTCTACCCTTAATTAAAAAAAAAAATGTATAAAGGAAAGGCTTAGAACTTAGTTGGTTACACTTAGTAGTGATCTACCTTCAGTCTCTGAAAACAATTCAGCTAAAAAAGATAATGGCAGGGAGACTCTGACCAATTAGCTTCTTAATGATATTAGAGCACTTCTTAGGATATTTGTTGCTGTTGTTTGGTTGTTAAGTAACGTCCAGCTATCTGTGAATTCATGGACTGAAGCATACCAGGCTTCTCTGTCCTTTAATGTCTCCTGTAGTCTTCTCAGATTCATTTCCATTCAGTCATCCTCTGTTATTCCTTCTCCTCCTACCTTCAATCTTTCCCATCATCAGGGTCCTTTCCAGTGAGTCAGTTCTTCACATCAGGTGGCCAAAGTATTGGAGCTACAGCTTCAGCATCAGTCTTTCCAATTATTATTCAGGACTGATTTCCTTTAGGATTGACTAGTCTGATCCCCTTGCAGTCCAAGAGACTCTCAAGAGTCATCTCCAGCACCACAATTCAAAAGCATCAATTTATTGGCACTCAAACTTATTTATAGTCCAACTCTCACATCTGTACATGACTACTGGAAAAATCACAGCTTTGTTTATATGGACTTTTGTCAGCAAAGTGATGTCTCTGCTTTTTAAAGCACTGTCTAGTTTTGTCATAGCTTTCCATCCAAGTATCAGTGCCTTTTAATTTCAATGCTGCAGTCACTATCCACAGTGATTCTGGAGCTCAAGAAAATAAATTCTGCCATTCTCTGCACTTCCCCCCTTCTATTTGCCATTAAATGATGGGACAAGTTGTCATGATCTTAGTTTTTGGAAGGTGGAGTTTCAAGCCAGCTTTCCCTTTATTTCTTCTTCAATTTCTCCCATTAGAGTGGTATCACCTGCATATATGAGGTCATTGATATTTCTCCTGGCAATCTTGATACCAGCTTTTGAGTCATCCAGCATTTCACATGATGTACTTTCCATATAAGTTAAATAAGCACAATGACAAAATACAGTCTTGTTATATGTATTTGTATACAATAAATGTGTGATAAGATTCTCAATATTATTGGTAACTGAGGGGACTTTGACTAAAACTACAATAGGGAAACCTCAGTAACTGACTAAAAGTAAAATGAGAGACAAGATGAAAGTTAGCAGAATATCCAGAATCCTCATATTCTGCTACTAGAAGATGAAAGTGTTCTAGTAACTTTCAAATATTCTTTGACTAGTATTTACTAACATACATCAAGGGAGACAGAGACAAAATGGCAGAGTATAAGGATGTGAGCTCACCTATTTTTACAGACACACCATAATCATAACTAACAGAATGATCAAGGACAAAAAATACTGAAAGCTACCAAAAAATACCCCTTAGATTAAAAGTTAAGTAAAAAGCCACAATGAAATGACAAGCATAATCACAATAAAATTAAATCCCATATCCACCAGGAGGGTGACCCTAAACTGGAAAATATTTATACTGCAATAGTTCGCCCATAAGAGGGAAAGTTCTGAGGCCCACATCAGGTTCTTCATCCTGTCTCTTATACACATCTAAAATGTAAAGATGAAAAAAACTCATTTAAAATAATGTTGATACTATAAAGTACCAACTAATAAGCTGAATATATTTAAGATATCTATACAGAAAGTTTTAGATATATTTTAAGAAATTTTACAGAAAAAATATTAGATATATTATGCAAAATATTTGAAATAGCCCATATTATAAAGGCACAGATTCTCCCACAATTGAAATATAATTTTACTGCAATTTCAATCAAAATTCCAGTGGTCATATTCCTGTAGTTGACCACCATCTGATTTTAATATTTATAAAGATTCTCAAAAGTACAAAAATGCCAACCATGATATAGATCAATAAACAACAGAATAATATTGATAGTGCAGGTAAAGTTCCAGTCTTAAAGGGATACATGACTTATGACAAAAGTGGAAATAAGAAGCAGAAGTGGGAAGATATGTCTGTATTAAAATGTTAGGTTAATGGACTATTCGTATTTTTTTTAATGTGAAGTTTGACTTTTACTTTACACTTTTCACAAAAGTTAATTCCAAAGAATTTATAAATATTTGTATGGAAGAAAAAAGAGCAAAGTTTTAGAAAATTATTTGACTGTTGACATGAATCAGAGGTAGATCAGTTCAGTTCAGTCGCTCAGTCATGTCCGACTCTTTGCGACCCCATGAATCGCAGCACGCCAGGCCTCCCTGTCCATCACCATCTCTCGGAGTTCACTCAGACTCACGTCCATCGAGTCCGTGATGCCATCCAGCCACCTCATCCTCGGTCGTCCCCTTCTCCTCCTGCCCCCAGTCCATCCCAGCATCAGAGTCTTTTCCAATGAGTCATCTCTTTGCATGAGGTGGCCAAAGTACTGGAGTTTCAGCTTTAGCATCATTCCTTCTAAAGAAATCCCAGGGTTGATCCGTAGATAGGAACATTTTAAACAATCAAAACAAATAAAGCATTGTCTATAACTTTAGCTTGATAAATTTAACTACTTTACAGTTAAGACTTCTGTAATTAAAAATGAGTGAAAAGACAATCTGCAGAGTAGACCAGATAATTGTAACATATATAACTCACAAAAGACTTGCATCCTAAATTAAAAACTAAAAAAGCTCCTAAAATCCATAAGGGATTTACAAAGAAACCCAATGAAAACTAATAGGAAATAAGAAAGGCACACTACAAATGGCATCATCAACTCAATGGACATGAGTTAGAGCAAACGCTTGGAGTTAGTGAAAGACAGAGAAGCCTGGCATGCTTCAGTCCATGAGCTCACAAAGAGTTGGACACGACTGAGTGATTGAGCAAAAAAAACAATTTATATATATTTTTATAAACGTATATGCATAGGTATATTTTCTTGTTGCTTTAACCATTCTCAGGTTTGTTCCTCTCAGCACCTTCTACCCTTAATTAAAAAAAAAAATGTATAAAGGAAAGGCTTAGAACTTAGTTGGTTACACTTAGTAGTGATCTACCTTCAGTCTCTGAAAACAATTCAGCTAAAAAAGATAATGGCAGGGAGACTCTGACCAATTAGCTTCTTAATGATATTAGAGCACTTCTTAGGATATTTGTTGCTGTTGTTTGGTTGTTAAGTAACGTCCAGCTATCTGTGAATTCATGGACTGAAGCATACCAGGCTTCTCTGTCCTTTAATGTCTCCTGTAGTCTTCTCAGATTCATTTCCATTCAGTCATCCTCTGTTATTCCTTCTCCTCCTACCTTCAATCTTTCCCATCATCAGGGTCCTTTCCAGTGAGTCAGTTCTTCACATCAGGTGGCCAAAGTATTGGAGCTACAGCTTCAGCATCAGTCTTTCCAATTATTATTCAGGACTGATTTCCTTTAGGATTGACTAGTCTGATCCCCTTGCAGTCCAAGAGACTCTCAAGAGTCATCTCCAGCACCACAATTCAAAAGCATCAATTTATTGGCACTCAACCTTATTTATAGTCCAACTCTCACATCTGTACATGACTACTGGAAAAATCACAGCTTTGTTTATATGGACTTTTGTCAGCAAAGTGATGTCTCTGCTTTTTAAAGCACTGTCTAGTTTTGTCATAGCTTTCCATCCAAGTATCAGTGTCTTTTAATTTCAATGCTGCAGTCACTATCCACAGTGATTCTGGAGCTCAAGAAAATAAATTCTGCCATTCTCTGCACTTCCCCCCTTCTATTTGCCATTAAATGATGGGACAAGTTGTCATGATCTTAGTTTTTGGAAGGTGGAGTTTCAAGCCAGCTTTCCCTTTATTTCTTCTTCAATTTCTCCCATTAGAGTGGTATCACCTGCATATATGAGGTCATTGATATTTCTCCTGGCAATCTTGATACCAGCTTTTGAGTCATCCAGCATTTCACATGATGTACTTTCCATATAAGTTAAATAAGCACAATGACAAAATACAGTCTTGTTATATGTATTTGTATACAATAAATGTGTGATAAGATTCTCAATATTATTGGTAACTGAGGGGACTTTGACTAAAACTACAATAGGGAAACCTCAGTAACTGACTAAAAGTAAAATGAGAGACAAGATGAAAGTTAGCAGAATATCCAGAATCCTCATATTCTGCTACTAGAAGATGAAAGTGTTCTAGTAACTTTCAAATATTCTTTGACTAGTATTTACTAACATACATCAAGGGAGACAGAGACAAAATGGCAGAGTATAAGGATGTGAGCTCACCTATTTTTACAGACACACCATAATCATAACTAACAGAATGATCAAGGACAAAAAATACTGAAAGCTACCAAAAAATACCCCTTAGATTAAAAGTTAAGTAAAAAGCCACAATGAAATGACAAGCATAATCACAATAAAATTAAATCCCATATCCACCAGGAGGGTGACCCTAAACTGGAAAATATTTATACTGCAATAGTTCGCCCATAAGAGGGAAAGTTCTGAGGCCCACATCAGGTTCTTCATCTTGGGGTTTGGGCAATAAGAGGAGAAGTCCCCAAAGTTTTGGTTTTGAGTCCAGAGGGATTTATTCACAGGAATTTCACAGGATTAGAGGAAATGGAAATTCTGCTCTTAGATAGAGCACATAATGTCCTGTGTGCACCATGACATGGGGAAAAAAAACAGACACCTCATAAAAGACCTGGCTGGACCTATCTGCTAGTATTGGAGAATCAAGCATAGACAGGGTCAGCTATGGCTCATTGTGAGGACACTTGCAGCTGCTATTTTCTTGAGACTTAGCTCACCAAACATCCTGCAGGCTTCCATGCTGAGATGCCAAAGGCCAGTCGACCAACAAGAGAGGAACACAGTCCTACCAAACAGCAGACAGGCTTCTTAAAGCCTTTCTGAGCCCACAGCTCTCTAGCCACTGTCCTTGACACAACACAACCCAATAAAGGAACAAGACCTAATTCTACCCACCAGTGGATGTAAAGCAGTCCTTCCTATCAGATTCTGCATAGCATCTTATGAAGCCTTTCCAGAGGACAGATAACAGAGCAAGAAAAACTATAATACTGCATCCTGTAGAACAGAAATTGCAATCACAGAAAGTTATACAAAATGAGATGACAGAGGAATATGTCTTAGGTGAAGAAATAAGATAAAACCCTAGAAGAGAAACTAACTGAATTACATATAGGTAATGTACCCAAAAAGGGTTCAGAGTAATGATAGTAAAGATGATCCAAGATCTTGCAATAAAGAATGGAGGTAAGGATTGAGAAGATACAAGAAGTGTGTAACAAAGACCTAGAAGAACTGAATTGCAAAAAAAAAAAAAAAAAGAAAGAAAAAACAGAGATGAACAATACAAGAACTGAAATGAAAAATACTCTGGGAGTAAAAATACTCAAAATGAGGCAGAAGAACTGATAAGTGAATTAGAGAACAGAGTGATAGAAATCACTACTGGGGAACAGAATAAAGGAAAAGAAAGAATATCTAAAAAAAAGAAAGAAAAAACAGAGATGAACAATACAAGAACTGAAATGAAAAGTACTCTGGGAGTAAAAATACTCAAAATGAGGCAGAAGAACTGATAAGTGAATTAGAGAACAGAGTGATAGAAATCACTACTGGGGAACAGAATAAAGGAAAAGAAAGAATATCACAAAATCTAAGTAACCTCTGGGAGATCATTAAATGCAATCACATTTGTATTATAGGCTGTTCCAGAAGGACAAGAACAAAAGAAAGGACCTGAGAAAATATTTGAAGACAAAATAGCTGAAAAATCCCTTAACACAGGACAGGAAACAGCCACACTGATTCAAGAAGCACAAAGAGTTCCTCACAGTCTAAACCCATGGAAGAATATACCAAGACACACAATAATCAAATTGACAAACATTAAAGACTAAAAGTTACAGATAATATAAAAGGGAACTCCCATAAGGTTATCAGTTGATTTCTTAGCAGAAACACTGCAGGCTAGTGGGGAATGGTATGATATATTTAAGTGATGTTATGCAAGAACCTATAACCTAAAGTACTCTAACCAGAAAAACTCTCATTCAGATTTGATGGAAAAACAAAAAACTTTACAGAAAAGCAAAATATAATTCAACACCATTAGATCAGCTTTGTAACAGCTCCTAAATTCTATAGATATAAAAGAAAAGACCAAATATAGAACCAAGATAACTGTAAATGGCAAACTTCTTTGGTACAGGCAAACACACAATAAAGATAGAAATTCATTTGAACAAAAATGTGATATCAAAACTAGCAATTGTGAGAAGAGGAGAGCACAAGTGTAGGATAATGGAAATGCATTTGGAATTAAAAGGCTAGCAACTTAAAAATATCTTGTGTATTTATAGAATGCCATATCATAAATATCATCATAACCACAAACTAAAAATGTACAATAGATATATACACCATAAAAGAAAACAGAATCTGAACTTGATAATGAAGTTACTGACAAAGTCACAAGTGAAGTAAGAAAAAGAGGAAAGGAAGAAAAAAACTTAAAAAATAAATCCAAAACAATTAACAAAGTGGCATTAAGAACATACATAGTGATAATTATCATGAATGTAAATGGATTAAATGCTCCAACCAAAAGACTTAGACTGTCTAAATGTTTACAAAATTAAAATTCATATATATGCTGTCTATAAGAGACCCAATTCAGATCTATGGACACAGACTGAAAGTGAGGGGATGGAAAGTGATATTCTGTGCAAATGCAACTCAAAAGAAAGCTGGAGTAGTAATACTCAAGATAGATTTTAATATAAAGATAATTACAGCAGAAAAATTACACTACTTAATGATCAAGGGATCAATCAAAGAAGAAGACATAACAATTGTAAATATGATGCACCCAACATTTGAGCACCTCAATATATAAGGTGAATACTAACAGTGATAAGAGAAGAAATCAACAGTAATACAATAATAGTGGTGTACTCTAAAACTCTACTTTCATCAATAGACAGATCATCCAGACGGAAAACCAATAAGGGAAAACAGGCCTTCAATGACATATTAGATCAGATACACTTAACTGTTATTTATAAAGCATTCCAATCAAAGCAGCAAATGTAGATTACACATTCTTTTCAAATGTGTGTAGAACATTTTACAAAATTGATTGCATGCTGGGCCACAAAGTGAGCCTTTCTTCTAAGGAGGGGGCAAAAAAAAAGAGTGGACTCTAATCAATAAAATTAGAATCTAAAAAGGAGAAATTGCAATGGACATCACAGAAATACAAAGGATCATAAGAGACTACTATAAGCAACCTAGAAGAAATGGACAAATTCTTATAAAGATACAACATTCCAACACTGCATCAGACAGAAATAGAAAATAAGAACAAGCCAATCACAAGTACTGAAATTGAAACTGTGACTTTAAAAATTCCCAACAAATAAATGTCCAGAACCAGATGGCTTCACAGACTTATAAGCAACCTAGAAGAAATGGACAAATTCTTATAAAGATACAACATTCCAACACTGCATCAGACAGAAATAGAAAATAAGAACAAGCCAATCACAAGTACTGAAATTGAAACTGTGACTTTAAAAATTCCCAACAAATAAATGTCCAGAACCAGATGGCTTCACAGACAAATTCCATCAACATTTGAAAAAGAGTTAAAACTTTTCCTTCTGAAAAAGTTTCAATAAACTACACTTCCAAACTCATTCCATGAGGCTACCATCACTTTGATACCAAAACCAGACAGATATATCAGAAAAAAAAGTACAGTTTCATATCACTGGTGAACATAAGCAAAAAATTGTCGACAAAGCACTATAAATTTGAATCCAACAAAAAATGAAAAAGATCATATACCATGATGAAGTGGGGTTTATCTTAGGGATGCAAAAGTTTTTCAATATGTATAAATCAATCAGTTTGATACAATATATCAACAAATTGAAGAATTAAAAAAAATATGTGATAATCTCAATAGACCCAGAAAGAGCTTTTGGTAAAATTCAAGACCGATTTATGATAAAAAAAAAAAAAAGGTGAAGGTGAAGGTGAAGTCGCTCAGTCGTGTCCGACTCTTTGCGACCCTGTGGACTGTAGCCTACTAGGCTTCTCCGTCCATGGGATTCTCCAGGCAAGAATACTGGAGTGGGTTACCATTTCCTTCTCCAGGGGATCTTCCCAACCCAGGTATGGAACCCAGGTCTCCCGCATTGGAGGCAGACGCTTTAACCTCTGAGCCACCAGGGAGGATGTTCTAAAAAAAAAAAAAACTTCCCAGTAATCAGACATAGAGAGAACATTCTTCAATATTGGACTTCCCTGGTGGCTCAGATGGTAAAGCATCTGCCTACAATACTGGGGACGTGGGTTTAATCCCTGAGTCAGGAAGATCTCCTGGAGAAGGAAATGGCAGCTCACTCCAGTATTCTTGCCTGGAAAATCCTGTAGACAGAGCAGCCTAGTAGGCTACAGTCCATGGAGTCACAAAGCGTCGGACACAACTGAGCGACTTCACTTTCATTTTATGACAAACCAACAACAAATATCATACTTAAGTGTGAAAAACAAAAAGAATTTTCTAGAAGAATAGGAACAAGACAAGGATGTCCATTCTTGCACTTCTATTCAACATAGTTTTGGAAGTCCTACCCATGGAAATCAGAGAAGAAAAAGAAAATGAATCTATATTGGAAAAGAAGTACAACAATCACTGTTTGCAGATGACATGATATTATTCATGTGTTCTGCATATATTCTAAGTTGCTTCAATCATGTCCAACTCTTTGCAGCTCTGTGGACTATAACATGCCAGACTCCTCCATTCATGGGGATTCTCCAGGAAAGAATACTGGAATGGGTTATCATGCCCTCTTCCAGGGGATCTTCCCAATCCAGGAACTGAACCTACATTTCTTATGTTTTATAAATGGGTAGGTGTGTTCTTTATCACTAACACCACCTCAGAAGCTCAATATTATGCACAGAAAATACTAAAGATGCTACCAGAAAACTACTTGCTGTAGTTCAGTCAGTAAACCATGTTCAACTATTTGTGATCCCATGAATTGCAGCATGCCAGGCTTCTCTGTCCATCATTATCTCCCTAAGTTTGTTCAAACTCATATCCATTGAGTCAGTGATGTCATCCAACCATCTTATCTACTGTTGCCCCTTCTTTTGCCCTCAATTTTCCCCAGCATCTGGGCCTTTCCCAATGAGCCAACTTTTCGCATCAGGTGGCCAAGGTATTGGATTTTCAAAATCAGTACTTCCAATGAATATTCAGGGTTGATTTCCTTTAGGATTGACTTATTTGAACTCCCTGGTTTCCATGGGATTCTCAAGTGTTTTCTACAGTAACACAACTCAAAAGCATCAATTATTTGGTGCTCAGTCTTCTTTATGGTCCAGCTTTCACATTCATACATGACTACCAGAAAAACCATAGCTTTGGCTATGTGGACCTTTGTCAGCAAAGTAATACCTCTGCTTTTTAAAACAGTCTAGGTTTGACATAGCTATTCTTCCAAGGAGCAAAAAATCTTTTAATTTTGTGGCTGTGCTCACCATCTGCATTGATTTTGGAGTCCAAGAAAATTAAATCTGACACTGTTTCTAAAATTTCCCCTTCTATTTGCCATAAAGTGATGGGACTGGATACCATGATCTTAGTCTTTTTTTTTTTTTTTTTGAATGTTGAGTTTTAAGCCAGCTTTTTCACTCTCCTCTTTCACCTTCATTAAGAGGCTTTTTAGTTCCTCTTCACTTTCTGCCATTATAATGGTATCATCTGCATATCCGAGGTTGTTGATATTTCTCCCATCAATCTTGACTCCAGCTTGTGATCTATCTAGCCTGGTGTTTCACATGATTATCTCTGTATTTAAGTTAAATAAGCAGGGTACAGTAAACAGACTTGATGTACTTCTTTCCCAATTTGAAATCAGCCTGTTGTTCCATGTCAGTTCTACTTCTTGTCCTATATACCAGTTTATCAGGAGGCAGGTATTGTGGTCTGGCATTCCCTTCTCTTGAAGAATATTCCACAGTTTGCTATGATCCACACAGTCAAAGACTTTAGCATAGTCAATGAAGGAGAAGTAGATTTTTTTTTTTATTCCCTTGGTTTTTCTATGATCCAGCATAAGTAGGCAATTTGATTGCTGATTCCTGTGCCTTTTCTAAATCCAGCTTTTACACCTGGAAGTTCTCAATTCATGTACTGCTGAAGCCTAACTTGAATTTTGAGCAAAATCTTGCTGGCTTGTGAAATGAGTGCAATTGTACAGTAACCTAAACATTCTTTGGCATTGCTTTTCTTTGCAGTTGGAATGAAAACTGATTTATTCCAGTCCTGTGGCCTCTGCTGAGTTTTCCAAATTTGCTGGCATAATGAGAGCAGCACTTTAATTTAGTAGTAGTATAAAACTATTAGAGTTCTTTACTTAATTTGATAAAATTGTAGGAAACAAAATTAATACACTGAAGTCTCTTGAATTGATATACACTAACAGGAAAAGATCAGAAAATAAAATTAAAATCCTATTTTCCATTCTATACACAAGATTAAAATATCTAGTAATAAATTCACCTAAGGAGCCAAAATACCTATATATTGAAAGCTAGATGATAAGACAGATGAAAAAATTGGAGAATGGCATTAAAACATGTATAATATCACATGTGAAATGAATCGCCAGTCCAGGTTCGATGCATGATACAGGATGCTCAGGGCTAGTGCACTGGGATGACTCAGAGGGATGGTATGGGGAGGAAGGTGGGAGGGGGTTCAGGATGGGGAACACATGTACACCCATGGTGGATTCATGTTGGTGTATGACAAAGCCAATACAATATTGTAAAGTAATTAGCCTCCAATTAAAATAAATAAATTTATATTTTAAAAAAAGAAAGTATTGATAGTGTGAAAATGACTATACTACCCAAAGCAATCTACATATTCAATGAAATACCTATCAAACTATCAATGGCATTTTTACAGAACTAGGACCAAAATTTTTCAAATTTGTATGGAAACACAAAACACTTCTATTAGCCAAAATAGTCTTGAAAAAAAAAAATGGAGCTGGACAAATCAGGCTCTTTGATTCAGCCTATACTAACTACAAAGCTACAGCCGTCAAAACAGTATGGTACTGGCACAAAAACAGCAATGTAAATCAACAGGACAGGATTGAAAGCCCAGAAATAAATGTAATACCTTTTGGCAATTAATATCTGACAAAGAGAACAAGACCATATAATAGAAAAAAGGAGAATCTCTTCAATAAATAATGCTGGGAAAGCTAGACAACTGTACATAAAAAAGACAAAAGTTGAACATTTTTTAATACCATACACAAAAATGGATTAAAGGCTTAAATGTAACTCTAAACGGAATAATGACTTATATGTAAGACCATATAAAGGAAAACACAGACAGAAGACTCTGACATAAATTGCAGCAAAACCTTTTTAAGTCATCTCCTAGAGTAATAGAAATAAAAACAAAATTAAATAAATGGAACCTAATTAAACTCAAATGTTTTGTAAGCAAACAAAACCATAAGCAAAATGAAAAGACAACACACAGAATGGTAGAAAATATTTGCAAATGAAGCAACTGACTAGAGATTAATCTTTTAAATTTACAAATAGACCATGCATCTCAATATAAATAAATAAACAAATGATGCAATAAAAAATGAGCAGAAGACCTGCATAGACATTTCTCCAAAGAAGGCATACAAATGGCCAAGAAACTCTTGAAAAAGTCTCATCATTGCTAATTATTAGAAAGATGCAAATCAAAACTATAATGAGTTTTGATTACAACAGACAGAATGAGCATCATCAAAAAGCCTATAAACAACAAATGTTAGAGATGATGTGGGACAAAGGGAACTCTACTACACTGTTGTTGGGAATGTAAATTTGTACAACCATTATGGAGAACAGTATGGAGATCCCTTCATGTTGATGTATGGCAAAACCAATACAATATTGTAAAGTAAATAGCCTCCAATTAAAATAAATGAATTTATATTTTGACACAACTGAGCGACTTCACTTTCATTTTATGACAAACCAACAACAAATATCATACTTAAGTGTGAAAAACAAAAAGAATTTTCTAGAAGAATAGGAACAAGACAAGGATGTCCATTCTTGCACTTCTATTCAACATAGTTTTGGAAGTCCTACCCATGGAAATCAGAGAAGAAAAAGAAAATGAATCTATATTGGAAAAGAAGTACAACAATCACTGTTTGCAGATGACATGATATTATTCATGTGTTCTGCATATATTCTAAGTTGCTTCAATCATGTCCAACTCTTTGCAGCTCTGTGGACTATAACATGCCAGACTCCTCCATTCATGGGGATTCTCCAGGAAAGAATACTGGAATGGGTTATCATGCCCTCTTCCAGGGGATCTTCCCAATCCAGGAACTGAACCTACATTTCTTATGTTTTATAAATGGGTAGGTGTGTTCTTTATCACTAACACCACCTCAGAAGCTCAATATTATGCACAGAAAATACTAAAGATGCTACCAGAAAACTATTTGCTGTAGTTCAGTCAGTAAACCATGTTCAACTATTTGTGATCCCATGAATTGCAGCATGCCAGGCTTCTCTNGGTAGGTGTGTTCTTTATCACTAACACCACCTCAGAAGCTCAATATTATGCACAGAAAATACTAAAGATGCTACCAGAAAACTATTTGCTGTAGTTCAGTCAGTAAACCATGTTCAACTATTTGTGATCCCATGAATTGCAGCATGCCAGGCTTCTCTGTCCATCATTATCTCCCTAAGTTTGTTCAAACTCATATCCATTGAGTCAGTGATGTCATCCAACCATCTTATCTACTGTTGCCCCTTCTTTTGCCCTCAATTTTCCCCAGCATCTGGGCCTTTCCCAATGAGCCAACTTTTCGCATCAGGTGGCCAAGGTATTGGATTTTCAAAATCTGTACTTCCAATGAATATTCAGGGTTGATTTCCTTTAGGATTGACTTATTTGAACTCCCTGGTTTCCATGGGATTCTCAAGTGTTTTCTACAGTAACACAACTCAAAAGCATCAATTATTTGGTGCTCAGTCTTCTTTATGGTCCAGCTTTCACATTCATACATGACTACCAGAAAAACCATAGCTTTGGCTATGTGGACCTTTGTCAGCAAAGTAATACCTCTGCTTTTTAAAACAGTCTAGGTTTGACATAGCTATTCTTCCAAGGAGCAAAAAATCTTTTAATTTTGTGGCTGTGCTCACCATCTGCATTGATTTTGGAGTCCAAGAAAATTAAATCTGACACTGTTTCTAAAATTTCCCCTTCTATTTGCCATAAAGTGATGGGACTGGATACCATGATCTTAGTCTTTTTTTTTTTTTTTTTGAATGTTGAGTTTTAAGCCAGCTTTTTCACTCTCCTCTTTCACCTTCATTAAGAGGCTTTTTAGTTCCTCTTCACTTTCTGCCATTATAATGGTATCATCTGCATATCCGAGGTTGTTGATATTTCTCCCATCAATCTTGACTCCAGCTTGTGATCTATCTAGCCTGGTGTTTCACATGATTATCTCTGTATTTAAGTTAAATAAGCAGGGTACAGTAAACAGACTTGATGTACTTCTTTCCCAATTTGAAATCAGCCTGTTGTTCCATGTCAGTTCTACTTCTTGTCCTATATACCAGTTTATCAGGAGGCAGGTATTGTGGTCTGGCATTCCCTTCTCTTGAAGAATATTCCACAGTTTGCTATGATCCACACAGTCAAAGACTTTAGCATAGTCAATGAAGGAGAAGTAGATTTTTTTTTTTATTCCCTTGGTTTTTCTATGATCCAGCATAAGTAGGCAATTTGATTGCTGATTCCTGTGCCTTTTCTAAATCCAGCTTTTACACCTGGAAGTTCTCAATTCATGTACTGCTGAAGCCTAACTTGAATTTTGAGCAAAATCTTGCTGGCTTGTGAAATGAGTGCAATTGTACAGTAACCTAAACATTCTTTGGCATTGCTTTTCTTTGCAGTTGGAATGAAAACTGATTTATTCCAGTCCTGTGGCCTCTGCTGAGTTTTCCAAATTTGCTGGCATAATGAGAGCAGCACTTTAATTTAGTAGTAGTATAAAACTATTAGAGTTCTTTACTTAATTTGATAAAATTGTAGGAAACAAAATTAATACACTGAAGTCTCTTGAATTGATATACACTAACAGGAAAAGATCAGAAAATAAAATTAAAATCCTATTTTCCATTCTATACACAAGATTAAAATATCTAGTAATAAATTCACCTAAGGAGCCAAAATACCTATATATTGAAAGCTAGATGATAAGACAGATGAAAAAATTGGAGAATGGCATTAAAACATGTATAATATCACATGTGAAATGAATCGCCAGTCCAGGTTCGATGCATGATACAGGATGCTCAGGGCTAGTGCACTGGGATGACTCAGAGGGATGGTATGGGGAGGAAGGTGGGAGGGGGTTCAGGATGGGGAACACATGTACACCCATGGTGGATTCATGTTGGTGTATGACAAAGCCAATACAATATTGTAAAGTAATTAGCCTCCAATTAAAATAAATAAATTTATATTTTAAAAAAAGAAAGTATTGATAGTGTGAAAATGACTATACTACCCAAAGCAATCTACATATTCAATGAAATACCTATCAAACTATCAATGGCATTTTTACAGAACTAGGACCAAAATTTTTCAAATTTGTATGGAAACACAAAACACTTCTATTAGCCAAAATAGTCTTGAAAAAAAAAAAATGGAGCTGGACAAATCAGGCTCTTTGATTCAGCCTATACTAACTACAAAGCTACAGCCGTCAAAACAGTATGGTACTGGCACAAAAACAGCAATGTAAATCAAAAGGACAAGATTGAAAGCCCAGAAATAAATGTAATACCTTTTGGCAATTAATATCTGACAAAGAGAACAAGACCATATAATAGAAAAAAGGAGAATCTCTTCAATAAATAATGCTGGGAAAGCTAGACAACTGTACATAAAAAAGACAAAAGTTGAACATTTTTTAATACCATACACAAAAATGGATTAAAGGCTTAAATGTAACTCTAAATGGAATAATGACTTATATGTAAGACCATATAAAGGAAAACACAGACAGAAGACTCTGACATAAATTGCAGCAAAACCTTTTTAAGTCATCTCCTAGAGTAATAGAAATAAAAACAAAATTAAATAAATGGAACCTAATTAAACTCAAATGTTTTGTAAGCAAACAAAACCATAAGCAAAATGAAAAGACAACACACAGAATGGTAGAAAATATTTGCAAATGAAGCAACTGACTAGAGATTAATCTTTTAAATTTACAAATAGATCATGCATCTCAATATAAATAAATAAACAAATGATGCAATAAAAAATGAGCAGAAGACCTGCATAGACATTTCTCCAAAGAAGGCATACAAATGGCCAAGAAACTCTTGAAAAAGTCTCATCATTGCTAATTATTAGAAAGATGCAAATCAAAACTATAATGAGTTTTGATTACAACAGACAGAATGAGCATCATCAAAAAGCCTATAAACAACAAATGTTAGAGATGATGTGGGACAAAGGGAACTCTACTACACTGTTGTTGGGAATGTAAATTTGTACAACCATTATGGAGAACAGTATGGAGATCCCTTCATGTTGATGTATGGCAAAACCAATACAATATTGTAAAGTAAATAGCCTCCAATTAAAATAAATGAATTTATATTTAAAAAAAGTAAAAATAGAACTACCATTGATCTAGCAATCCCACTCCTGGGCAGGTACCCAGGGAAAACTGTAATTACAAAGGACACTTACACCGCAATGTTCACTTCAGCACTGTTTACAGTAGCCAAGATATAAAAGCAACCTAACTGTCCATGAAGAGAAGATGGATAAAGAAGATGTGGTACATATTTACAATGGACTGCTATTCAGTCATTAAAACGATGAATTAATGTCACTTGCAGCAACATGGATGGACCTGAGATTACTATACTAAGTCAGACAGAGAAAAGACAAATATTATATGATATCACTTATATGCAGAATATAAAAAATGATATAAATTAACTTACTTACAAAACAGAAATATAGACTTAAAGAATGATTTTATGGCTGGCAGAGGGAAAGTGTGGGTGGAGGAGGTATAGACTGGGAATTTGGGGTTGACTTGTACACACTACTGTATTTAGAATAGTTAACAAATCTGCTATATAGTACAGGGAACTCTGTTCAATATTCTGTAAAAATATAAATGGGAAAATCATTTGAAAATAACAGATACTTGCATATATGTAGCTTGCATATATGTAACCAATTCACTCTGCCGTACCTGTAACTAAATCACTCCACTGAACTGTAGTCGGCCAGCCTCCTCTGTTCATGGAATTCTCCAGGCAAGAATACTGAGGTGGGTTGCTATTCTCTTCTCCAGGAGATCTTCCTGACCCAGAGATAGAAATCAGGTCTCCCGTATTGTAGGCAGATTCTTTACCATCTGAGTCATCAGGGAAGCTGGGAGATAAAGGATATATGTATATGTACGACTGAGTCCCTTGGCTGTTCACCTGAAACTACCACAGGATTGTTAATCAGCTATATCCTGATACAAAATAAAGTTTTTCTCAAAATGTATAGGTAAAAATAAATATATAAATAATATTCAATTGAAAAAAAGAAGTCTATTTAATCTCTAAATTAGGAAGACTTTTCCAACTCTAAGATAAAATTATAAATTGAGAAATAAACCTGGTCAATTCAACAACATAAAAATCAAAAGCTTTTGGAAGGCAAAAACTCATACAAAATGGATCAAGAAATTTAAGACAAGTGAGAAACATATACTCGCCATGACAAATGGTAATCTTTTAAATACATGTGATTATAGTAGTTCTGATACACATCAACAGGAAAATGGTCAAAGAAGGCAATCACAATACAGGAATTATAAGTGCAAAGATTATCAACTGCATTTCATAATGAGAAAAATGCAAAGTACAATTGATGTGATATCATTTATCACCTATCAGCTGGATAAACACTGAACACCTTAATATGACATTATCAGTGCAATATGTGAAAATAGGCATTTGTCTACAATGTTTATTTCACAATGAGAAAATTAAGAATGTTTCATCTCTACATAGGGAAATTGGGCATTATCTTTTATTTATTTATTTTTTTAACAAAACATCACATTTGTGCTGCTTTGTTTCCTTTTACAACAGGTTCACAAGAAGACTATGTCACATTTTATGAGAATTGCTGTGGAATTTTGGAGAAGGCAATGGTACACACTCCAGTACTCTTGTCTGGAAAATCCCATGGACAGAGGAGCCTGGTAGGCTTCAGTCCATGGGGTCACGAAGAGTCGGACACGACTGAATGACTTCACTTTCACTTTTCACTTTCATGCATTGGAGAAGGANCTCCAGTACTCTTGTCTGGAAAATCCCATGGACAGAGGAGCCTGGTAGGCTTCAGTCCATGGGGTCACGAAGAGTCGGACACGACTGAATGACTTCACTTTCACTTTTCACTTTCATGCATTGGAGAAGGAAATGGCAACCCACTCCAGTGTTCTTGTCTGGAGAATCCCACAGACAGGGGAGCCTGGTGGGCTGTCGTCTATGGCGTTGCCCAAAGTTGGACATGACTGAAGTGACTTAGCAGCAGCAGCAGCAACAGCTGTGGAATTTGGTAATGAAGAGAATTTTTTCACTGAAGTGTTTGAAGAAACTAATATTTAGAGATGACATTCACTATATAAGGGCTTCCCTGGTGGCTCAACTGGTAAAGAATCCACCTGCAATGCGTGAGACCTGGGTTCCATCCCTGGGTTGGGAAGATCCCCTGGAGAAGGGAAAGTCTACCCATTCCAATATTTGGGCCTGGAGAATTCCATGGACTGTATAGTCCAAGGGGTCACAAAGAGTCGGACTTGACTGAGTGACTTTCACTTTTACTTATTTTCATTTTGCTATAAAATTATAAAAATTCATCTGTGATCCAGCTCAGAAGTAAAGACTTTGGAGCCTCATATGATGGCAGGTCTTAGTAACTTCTGGAAGGCCAGTCACACTGCTGTACAACTGCATTGGTGTGTGCGGCTAGAGGGATGTGGACTACTGTGTGGCTGAACTGGCCTCAGAACACAGAGATGGAATTCTTTAGATTTTTTCAATTATTATCCACTGGGCATTATCTTTTAATACCACAAATACATATACTCTTTGACCCAGCATTTGAACTGTGGTGTTGAAGAAGACTCTTGAGAGTCCCTTGGACTGCAAGGAGATCCACCCAGTCCATCCTAAAGGAGANAGAACACAGAGATGGAATTCTTTAGATTTTTTCAATTATTATCCACTGGGCATTATCTTTTAATACCACAAATACATATACTCTTTGACCAAGCATTTGAACTGTGGTGTTGAAGAAGACTCTTGAGAGTCCCTTGGACTGCAAGGAGATCCACCCAGTCCATCCTAAAGGAGATCAGTCCTGAATATTCATTAGAAGGACTGATACTGAAGCTGAAAATCCAATACTTTGGCCACCTGATGTGAAGAAGTGACCCACTGGAAAAGACCCTGATGCTGGGAGAGATTGAAGGTGAGAGGAGAATGGGACAAAAAAGGATGAGATGGTTGGATGGTATCACTGTCTCAGTGGACATGAGTTTGAGTAAACTCCGCGAGTTGGTGATGGACAGGGAGGCCTGGCATGCTGCAGTCCATGGGATCACAAATAGTTGGACATAACTGAACTGAACTTGACCCAGCAATTATACTTCTAAAATTTCCCAAAAGCACACTAACATATTTATGAAAAGATTATTCAGTGGCATATTACTGGAACAGATGCCCAACTCCTTATCCAAAACCTTCAAAATAAACGTTTCAAGAATTACCACTTCTTTTGATTTTAGGAAGATAGCACATCTGCAGTCTATGGGATCACACAGAGTCAGACACGACTGAAGTGACTTAGCAGCAACAGCAGCACATGCATATGTTATCTATTACTTAAAACCCTTAGTAGAATTTGGGGCAGCACCTTATCTAAGTTATTGCAATTTCTTCAGTGAAATATGTGCATATTCACACTAAGTGGCAGACATAAGGAATATAAATTGCATTATAGTTTGCACATGGTTCTTTTTTATAGTGCTTCCTTGGTAGCTCAGCTGGTAAAGAATCCACCTGCACAACAGGAGACCCAGGTTTGACCCCTGGGTCAGGAAGATCCACTGGAGAAAGGATAGGCTACACACTCCAGTATTCTTGGACTTCCCTGTTGGCTCATACGGTAAAGAATCCACCTGCAATGCAGGAGACCTGGGTTCAATCCCTAGGTTGGGAAGATCCCCTGGAGAAGGAGGGAAAAGCTACCCACTCCAGTATTCTGCCCTAGAGAATTCAGTCCATAGGGTCACAAAGAGTTGGACACTACTGAGCGACTTTTACTTTCTAAAGTAGTTTTTTAAAATAGTTTTGAAATAATGGAAAATATAGACCAGGAGTTCTCAAATGAGAACCTATGTAATAATTACCTGAAGCCTTATGCAAACACAAACTTCTGGGTCCCAACTTAAGAGTGCATAATTCCTTATAATTTGCAGTTTTGTCAAGTTATGATAATGATGCTATTAGTTCTAGGAGTCACATTTTGAAAACATTGATATGGATCATAAACACTCTCTGCTTCTCCTTTCTATGAATATTATTTATCATGCTGCTGCTAAGTTGCTTCAGTCGTGTCTGACTCTGTGCGACCCTGTAGATGGCAACCCACCAGGCTCCCCTGTCCCTGGGATTCTCCAGGCAAGAACACTGGAGTGGGTTGCCATTTCATTCTCCAAAGTACGAAAGTGAAAAGTGAAAGTGAAGTCGCTCAGTCATGTCCAACTCTTAGCGACCCCATGAACTGCAGCCTACCAGCCTGCTTCACTCTAAACATAATGTCTGCACACACACACACACACACACACACACATATATATATATTTGCTACATCTGAGTGTCTTGGAAAACCAGACACACTAATGTGACATTTGTAAGAAGATTGTAGTTAGGTGTTTGAGGGTGGGTCTGCAGCAAATTCTTAAAGTGACAAAACCACACCAGAGCCTTATTGAATCTCATTATGGATGACCTGATTAAAAACTTCTGGTGTCTTCTATCACATTACCATAGGTTTTTTCCCAATAAATTTTTGTTTAATTATGTAAACCACAGTAATCTCCTGCTCAATGACAAATATGTGTTGTTCAAAGATAGCAATTCAATGATCAGACATATTCTTCCCAACTTCTGCACATTTTTATTGTTTTTAATTTTTTAAAATTTTATTTATTGGAGTATAATTGCTTTGCAGTGTGGTGCTGGTCTCTGCTGTACATCAACACAAATCATAATATATATATATGTGCGTGTGTATGTATGTATATGTATATATGTATGTATATATCCCCTCTCTCTTGAGACCTCCTTATCCCTTCCCCATTCTATCCCTCTAGATTATCACAGACCACCAGATTGGGCTCTCTATATAGCAGCTTCCCACCAGTTGCCTATTTTACATATGATAGTGTATACATATCAATGCTACTTTCTTGATTTCTTCTAGCTGCTTCTTTCCCTGTTGTATCCACAAGTCCATTGTCTATGTCTGCTTCTCCATTTCTTCTCTATAGATAGGTTCATCACTATTATTTTTCTAGATTCCATATGTATACATTAATATATAGAATTGTTTTACTCTTTCTGATTTACTTTGCTCAATATAATAGACTCTAGGTTCACTCACCTCACTACAACTGACTCAAATTCATTCCTTTTTATGACTGAGTAATATTCCATTGTATATAGGTTGCTTTCATGTCCTGGCTATTGTAAATAGTGCTGCAAAGAACATTGGGGTACATGGATCTATTTGATCTGTGGTTTGGTTTTCTCAGGGTATATGGGCTTCCCTGATGGCTCAGACAGTAAAGAATCCACCTGAAATACAGGAGACCTGGGATCCATCCTTGGGTTGGGAAGATCCCCTGGAGGAGGACACGGCAACCCACTTCAATATTCTTGCATGGAGAATCCTCATGGACAGAGGAGCCTGGCATGCTACAGGCAATGGGGTAACAGGAGTTAGACATGACTGAGCAACTATGCCCAGGGTATATGATCAATAGTGAGACTGCTGAGTTATATGATAGTTTTGGGGCTTCCCAGGTGGCATAGCAGTAAAGAATCCACCTTCCAATGCAGGGGATGCAAGAGACCTGTGTTCAGTCTATTCAGGAAGATCCCCTGGAGAAGAGAAAGGCTACCCACTTCAATATTCTTTCCTAGAAAATTCCATGAAAAGAGGAGCTTTGTGGGCTACAGTTCATGGGTCTGCAAAAAGTCAGACAAAACTGTGGTTGCAAACAGCTGGACAAAACTGAGCGACATTCTCAAGTGGTAGTTTTATTCCTAGCTTATTAAAGAATCTTCACACAGTTCTCCATAGTGACTATATCAATTTACATCCCACCAATCATGCAGTAAGGTTCTCTTTACTCTACATCTTTTCCATCATTCATTGTCTGCAGTTTTTCGATGATAGTCTTTCTGATTGGTGTAAGGTGATACTTCATCGTACTTTTGACTTGCAATTCTCTAATAATAAGTGATGTACTCTGCATATAAGTTAAATAAGCAGGGTGACAATATACAGCCTTGACGTACTCCTTTTCCTATTTGGAACCAGTCTGTTGTTCCATTTCCAGTTCTAACTGCTGCTTACTGACCTGCATACAGATTTCTCAAGAGGCAGGTCAGGTGCTCTGTATTCTTATCTGTTTCAGAATTTTCCACAGTTTATTGGGATCTACACAGTCTATTGGGATCTACACAGTCAAAGGCTTTGGCATAGTCAATAAAGCAGAAATAGATGGTTTTTTTCTGGAACTCTCTTGCTTTTTTGATGATCCAGCAGATGTTGGCAATTTGATCTCTGGTTCCTCTGCCATTTCTAAAACCAGCTTGAACATCTGGAAGTTCACGGATCACTTATTGCTGAAGCCTGGCTTGGAGAATTTTGAGCATTATTTCACTAGCGTGTGAGATGAGTGCAATTGTGTGGTAGTTTGAGCATTCTTTGGCATTGCCTTTCTTTAGGATTGAAATGAAAACTGACCTTTTCCAGTCCTGTGGCCACTGCTGAGTTTTCCAAATTTGCTGGCCTATTGGGCTGGAAGAAGCACAAGCTAGAATCAAGATTGCCGGGAGAAATACCAAAAACCTCAGCTATGCAGATGGCACCACCCTTATGGCAGAGAGTAAAGAGGAACTAAAAAGCCTCTTGAGGAAAGTGAAAGAGGAGAGTCAAAAAGTTGACTTTAAGCTCACATTCAGAAAATGAAGATCATGCCATCTGGTCCCATCACTTCATGGGAAATAGATGGGGAAACAGTGGAAACATTGTCAGACTTTATTTTGGGGGTCTCCAAAATTACTGCAGATGGTGATTGCAGCCATGAAATTAAAAGATGCTTACTCCTGGGAAGGAAAGTTATGACCAACCTAGATTGCATATTCAAAAGCAGAGACATTATTTTGGCAACAAAGGTCCATCTGGTCAAGCTATGGTTTTTCTAGTGGTTATGTATGGATGTGAGAATTGGACTGTGAAGAAAGCTGAGCACTGAAGAATTGATGCTTTTGAACTGTGGTGTTGGAGAAGACTCTTGAGAATCCCTTGGACTGCAAGGAGATCCAACCAGTCCATCCTAAAGGAGATCAGTCCTGGGTGTTCTTTGGAAAGACTGATGTTAAAGCTGAAACTCCAGTACTTTGGACACTTCATGTGAAGAGTTGCCTCATTGAAATAGACTCTGTCTGATGCTGGGAGGGATTGGGGGCAGGTGGAAAAGGGGACGACAGATGATGAGATGGATGGATGACATCACCGACTCAATGGACATGAGTTTGGGTGAACTCCGGGAGTTGGTGATGGACAAGGAGGCCTGGCATGCTGCAATTCATGGAGTCACAAAGAGTCGGACACTACTGAGCAACTGAACTGAACTGAACTGATATAATATACAGTATTAGAATACTATATATCTGTCTCTTATACACATCTTAAGTTGCTTCAGTCGTGTCTGACTCTGTGCGACCCTGTAGATGGCAACCCATTGGATGGATGACATCACCGACTCAATGGACATGAGTTTGGGTGAACTCCGGGAGTTGGTGATGGACAAGGAGGCCTGGCATGCTGCAATTCATGGAGTCACAAAGAGTCGGACACTACTGAGCAACTGAACTGAACTGAACTGATATAATATACAGTATTAGAATACTATATATACACTGTATCATATATAATATATATAACTATTTAAATATATTAATATATATGGAAAATAAATTATTATATTATATTAATATATCATGTATAATTAATTGATTGATTGCAATATAATTAATTTATTATATAATACATTTATAAATATTATAATATTTATATAAAAATATTTTATAGGTATAATATATAATGTAACAATTATACATATATTAATTAGTTAATATAACATATATACATTACACATGATATATTAATATAATATTGAAGGGATTGAGCACAATTATGCTCTTTATCAGGATAATAAATCTGTTCAAGGCTACATTTTTCATTAAGTATTACCTCACAAAATTTATCAAAGTAGATATTTCTCCATAGTTTCATATGTATCATAGCACTTACTACTTTGGAGTCAGTCCCCTAAAGATTCACACTCATTTTCATTTCTTTAGTGTTTTACCACCACTTCTAGTTGGTTTCATGACCAACAAACCAGTTGCTGATATATTAGACTCACTTATGTTTTGTCAGCACAACACATAGTCATCTCTTCAATCTTCTATCCCATGTGAAGAATTATTTTTTTCTTATTTCTTTCTCTTCACTGTCCCAGAAAAAATGTAAAGTGAAGTTGCTCAGTTGTGTCTGACTCTTTGTGACCCCATAGACTGTAGCCTACCAGGCTCCTCTGTCCATGGATTTTCCAGGCAATAGAACTGGAGTGGATTGCCATTTCCTTCTCCAGCAGATCCTCCCGACTCAGGGATCGAACCCGGGTCTCCCGCATTGTAGACAGACGCATTTACCGTCTGAGGCACCAGGGAAGTCCAGAATAAATGTAACACATGCTGATCATCACATCACTCATTCTTTTCTGATGTTAACTGTCACCAGAGTAGTAGATCTTATTCTAAAAGTATTTTTACAGTTGAATTAAAGCTAATATGAAGGCAAAATAAAATGTTAAAGAATAACAAACATCAAATAACTTATTATCAAAAATGCAAAAATATGTCACCAAACAAAGGTACATCTGACTATTGGGAGCACAGAAGCACAAATGGTGCCTTTGATAAATAAAGATTAGATTTTGTGACCAAATGACTTTTAGAATAAATATTATTTTTACATTTTTATTTTTAGATATAATAATCAGATTTAGAAATATTAAATATGGGAAGATGAATCTACATAAAGTATTAGACAAAACAAATATCCACAATAGCAACAAATTCACATTCTAATCAAAGGAATAAGTAAAGTAGTTGAGGAAATATATTCTATCCATCTGTCCTGTCTTTTATCTCTTATGCTGATAAAGGAGCTAGTAAATTTGGTTTGATTTCAGACTTGAATTGAGTACACAGTGCTTTGATGTTTCAAAGATGGTTTAGTGTCTAAGATTTTGAAAGAAAATGCACTATATAAATCAAAGTAATATTATTATAGGATAGATATTCAAAGCACACTTGCACAATAAAAGTTTATCAAATATAATAAATCTTTAAAAAGGTTTTCAGAATGCAGCATAGTTTTGAGCTTTGCTTGTTAATTAAGCACAGAACATTTTCCAGTGGAGAACCCTCAATAGTTATAATAGATACCTTCAGAATGATTATAGTTAAATAAATCTATTATATTATTTAATTTAGAATATTAAATATTTATACTGTATGATTTAAAAAAATCATCTTCTGCAGAATATTAACCTCTGTAACTCCTAGAGACTGCACACTTACAATATTCTGAGAACAAATTCTGAAAAATATACCAGAAATCCTACAGGGTGGATATAACAGGTGTAATAATAAATCAAACCTAGCCATTGACTAAAGAAGGAAAATCATCAATTTTGCTTTAGAAAACTTGAGTAACCATGTTCGTTTCCCTTCTTTGCTTGCCTACTTTCCTAGAAAGACAACCCAGTTACGAAGAAATGTATGAAAGTGAAAGTGAAGTCACTCAGTCGTGTCCGACTCTTTGAGACCCCATAGCCTACCAGGTTCCTCTGTTTGTGGGATTTTCCAGGCAAGAATACTGGAGTGGGTTGCCATTTCCTTCAGTCAGAAATAATTTTCTGAAGGTGACATTGTTAAGTCTGAAAAGGGCATAATATTTGGGATTGTAATGTGTTTTTGATACTTGCTTCAGATTGACTGTCAACCTACATTCCCTTCAATTATCGCTTGTTTAAAACAAGCATCAGTCACACAGAGTCAGACACACTCTCCATATAGATACTTTTGCTCTAACATAAGCAAAAACTTTAAGAATATTTCAAGGACTCAAAAGCTATGCATAACAAGTAACCTCAAATTACAGGTAAAAAGTGGTGGCAGTGTATTGGATTAGCATGATGAACCCAGGGGTGTGGGGCCTGAAATCCATACAACTCAACATTGGAAACACAAAACCAGGTATGAGAGTAAATATTTGCTTAGAATAAAAATAAATTGCAAGTTATAAAATTTAAAAATCTTATAAACAGAGAAAGTCCAGAAAAAATTCTCACATAACCTCCTAGCACACCTCTATGATTTATGGCTGTCAATTTTTTGATTACATCTTCCCAGGAAACTATTTTGTAATTATCACATTTGTAATACACAAAATGGAAAGCAAGTCAAACTTTTCCTTTAAGGTGTATGATTGAAACGTTTTTATCATTAATTTAAAAAGTCCTTTTACAAAAAAACCTGAGGAGGGATCATAGCCTTTTTTTTTTTTTTTTGGTAAATTCCACAAAAGTTAGATATTTTAATCATAATCACCTCAGACTACTATCTCTTTCTCCTTCAACTTCTCCTTCATCAGTTGACTTCCTGTCAGGTCATATCCATATAAGCACTGGTAGTTTTGGAATCTATTTAAGGAGAAATCAACCCTGAATATTCATCGGAAGGACAGTTGCTGAAGCTCCAATTGTTTGGCCACCTGGTACATAGAATCGACTCACTGGAAAACACCCCAAGGCTGAGAAAGACAGAGGGCAAAAAAAGGAGGCAGCAGAGGATCAGATGATTAGATAGCATCAAATGGACAGGAGTTCAAACAAACTCTGGGAGATAGTGGTAGACCGAGGAGCCTGGCGTAATACAATCTATGAGGTCAAGGAGCTGAACACAACTTAATGACTGATCAACAGCAACAATGGGGAAACTGGGGGATACATTAGTTTGTGATTACTAAAATGTATTTGTGTGGTGTGAAGTCATTTCTCTTTGTACACGGATTTCTGCAATACATTGCAGTTTGGGAACAGCTTCCAGCATTACACCTTAAAGTACCTGTAAGGTTAGTCACTTCACAAAACAGTTCCTGTGCCTTCCTCGTGCTTGGTTGATATTAAACAAAACAAAACAAACAAAAAACTATATAGAGATTTCCTTAAACTTGACAACAGTCTAATAATTTACAGTGCTGACTTTTTCTGGGCTCCACAATCACTGCAGATGGTGATTGCAGCCATGAAATTAAAAGACTCTTAATCCTTGGAAGGAAAGTTATGACCAACCTAGACAGCATATTAAAAAGCAGAGACATTACTTTGCCAACAAAGGTCTGTCCAGTCAAGGCTATGGTTTTTCCAGTGGTCATGTATGGATGTGAGAGTTGGACTGTGAAGAAAGCTGAGCACTGAAGAATTGATGCTTTTGAACTGTGGTGTTGGAGAAAACTCTTGAGAGTCCCTTGGACTGTAAGGAGATCCAACCAGTTCATCCTAAAGGAGATCAGTCCTGGATGTTCATTGGTAGGACTGATGTTGAAGCTGAAACTCCAATTCTTTANCTGAAGAATTGATGCTTTTGAACTGTGGTGTTGGAGAAAACTCTTGAGAGTCCCTTGGACTGTAAGGAGATCCAACCAGTTCATCCTAAAGGAGATCAGTCCTGGATGTTCATTGGTAGGACTGATGTTGAAGCTGAAACTCCAATTCTTTAGCCACCTCATGTGAAGAGTTGACTCATTGGAAAAGACCCTGGTGCTTGGAAAGATTGAGGGCAGGAGGAGAAGGTAATGACAGAGGATGAGATGGTTGGATGGCATCACCGACACAATGGACATGGGTTTGGGTGGACTCTGGGAGTTGGTGATTAAGAATACTGGAGTGGGTTGTCATTTCCTTCTCCAGGGGGTCTTCCCAACCCAGGGATAAAACTTTTGTTTCCTACATTACGGACTGTCTCCTGCTTTGCAGGTGGATTCTTTACCTGCTAAGTCACAAGGGAAGAGGCCAAGTAAGTTGTCATCGAGTCGTAAGAAATGGAATGAGGTTTTTAAACTAAACCTATTTAACAACCTAGTTTTCCTCATACACAAAGAAGCACCTTTACTGTGAAGCCAATGAAGCTTTAAATTTCAGAAAGGAACATAGTAAGATGGTCATATTTGTTACTATTCAGTATGAATTCTGAAGTCAGAGATGCCATCCAGCCATCTCATCCTTGGTCATTCCCTTCTCCTGCCCCCAATCCCTCCCAGCATCAAAGTCTTTTCCAATGAGTCAACTCTTCACATAAGGTGGCCAATAACAATTCAGTAACATATTTGTTACTGAATTCTTACTATGTTCCTTTCTGAAATTTAAAGCTTCATTGGCTTCACAGTAAAGGTGCTTCTGTGTGTATGAGGAAAACTAGGTTTTAAAATAGGTTTAGTTTAAAAGCCTCATTCCATTTCTTATGACTGTCGATGACAACTTACTTGGCCTTAGTTTCCTCACCTTTTAATACCTAACTTGAAGAATGTGAAGGATTAATTATTCATCTATTAATTGTCTATTTTGTTTCATGCAGGGAAACAGCAAGTCCTGTGAAAGCAATAGGCATGTGTCATGAAGTGTAAGAAAGTCTATGTTCTGGTAAATAGTGAATGGAATAGAAAATGTTACTAAGTGAGATTTGAGAGAAGGGACCTCATATATTCATTCCATTTTTTATGACTGTCGATGACAACTTACTTGGCCTTAGTTTCCTCACCTTTTAATACCTAACTTGAAGAATGTGAAGGATTAATTATTCATCTATTAATTGTCTATTTTGTTTCATGCAGGGAAACAGCAAGTCCTGTGAAAGCAATAGGCATGTGTCATGAAGTGTAAGAAGGTCTATGTTCTGGTAAATAGTGAATGGAATAGAAAATGTTACTAAGTGAGATTTGAGAGAAGGGACCTCATATATGGTAAGGATAGTTAATTTATATGTTTATATATTTATATATTATATATTTTATAATTCATTTGCAGAAATTTATATATTTATTTATATTTTATATATTTATGTATTTATTTTTGTTGCAAGTAACTTACTTTAGGGTTATATGCTAATGTATATTTTGTCTCTGTGATGAATAATAATGTTTTACAGAGCATCCCTTTGTGCCAGGCAAGTTGCTGCTGCTTCTGCTAAGTTGCTTCAGTCGTGTCCAACTCTGTGTGACCCCACAGATGGCAGCCAACCAGGCTCCCCCATCCCTGGGATTTTCCAGGCAAGAACACTGGAGTGGGTTGCCATTTTCTTATCCAATGTATGAAAGTGAAAAGTGAAAATGAAGTCGCTCAGTCATGTCAGACTCTTAGCAACCCCATGGTCTGCAGCCCACCAGGCTCCTCCGTCCGTGGGATTTTCCAGGCAAGAGTACTGGAGTGGGTTGCCATTGCCTTCTCCAGCCAGGCAAGTTGCTAATCACCAAAATGTATGTTTTCTTTTCTTTTTTTTTTTTAACATAGTCCTCCTTACAGCCTATTGAGGTAGTATCATTATCTCCATCTGGCAGTTTTAGAAACTGAAACTTAGAAAAAATTAATTAACTCACTGGAGGCCATATAATTAGATTTTGGCAAAGTGGAATTTAAACTACTGTCTCGATTGCTAAAAAGTCCTTCTGCAAACTGTAATTATCCGTCTTCTACATGGCAGGCGTCAGATCACTTCAATATCACTGAGGTTAAAGGAAGCTTCTGCACCATTTGGATGAGTATTAGAATTTTTTGTTTGTTGGTTTGTGCTCCAAATGTTTCTGTGGGGAAAATAGACTAGCCTTTTAAATTCAGAACATTTTAAAATGTTTTGGCAGCTGGCTCAGTAAAGGAAAGGTGTTCTTCTGCAGTTAAAGTGGAATGTGGCTTTTTGCAAAAGTGATGGTATTTTAAAATGGCTTATCCAAAGGGAATATTTTCAGAAAATAGAAAAATAGAATTAAACTCTGTGTGTCATAAAGCCAAGCTACAATATTGATACACTTCTAAACTATATTCAGTACAAAAGATGTTTTGTTTTGTCACAATTCATTTCATGATAAGGCTAACAGTGAAGGGGAAAATCCCTTAAGTCATGGGTAGGTGCCAAGTGTTGCATGGTTTCTCTTTATTTTCCCTGCTGTCTCCCAACATAAAATCTGTATTAGAAATTCTTGGAATAAGCATAAGAGCTAATCACATAAAATGAATCAGAATATTTACTATGAGAATTTCACTCATATCTCAAAAACTATTTTATCTGCTAAAAATAATAGACTCCTATATCCTATTGAAGTCCAAATTTATTCTTCTTTTTGACCACCTTCATCCATTTTATTGTTAGGACCTCCTTTATTTAAATTGACCAAGTATCTTCCTCAACATATGGAATATTTGGTTAATCTGCTGTATAGGTTTTATAATTTCTGTTCATAAATTGTAGTAAAGAACGAATGGTAGTCCTTGGCAGATCTCCTAAAATAATAGAGATACACCACAGCCAAATACATTACTTCTAGAGGCATACAGGACCGATCTAATAATTTTAAAGGACAGAGATCAAAGATAGGCCACATAAAAATGCATTTTCTCTAAAACTCTTTTACGTTTTCTGTATAAAGTGGTAGAGATGAATTCATGCCAGAGAAAGTCACCTGCATTAAAGCTATAGTGAGCAACAGTAGCACACAGAGTCTCTTTTATTGTTGTTTTTGTAGTCTGTATTTTGCTTCTACTTTTTCTTTCAGCTAGGAGCACCTGGAGATTATTTCCATTTTTGTATTGCTCATAAAAAGTCATTATTTTCTGATTGATTTCATTTTCCTTTCTCATTAACAAGATTTTGTTCTCTGCAGGTAGAACTCAGCTTCTTTACTTAATAATTCCATCTTTATCATTATCTTTTATGATTTACCACCAAATATTTTCACTTGACCAGCCAAGCATCAGAAGCTATAGAACAATAAAGCCAGTATATCATTTGGTGGATGCAACATGCTATTGGGAATTTCATTCACATATCAATCATCCCAAGCCAAGGGTACCAAGGCTTTGGTTTTTATTCATACTTTATTCAATAAAAACCCTGTAAACTGAAGCACTTATATAGAAGTCAATAAAACCAAAGTGTAGGGAGGAGTCTGTAATGAAAGATTTGAATTTTGACAAACTTTTAAGATGTCAGGCTTGATTGTGCCCTAGGCAGAGAATTTCCTAAAACAACTGGTAGCCACTTTAAATTACTCAGCATTTCAAACAGAGAATCATCCAATTATTTTAGCAGTTTCAGAAGTGGGAATACATTTTGCATGCAAGAAAATCACAGAAAATATAGTGGATTACTATGTGAATCTTCAAAGGGTAACTTGCTTGTTTCCTGCCATACTTTAATGCAAGTTAACGTTAAAGAGCATTTTAAGTTATGTTTTGACTACAAAACTCTTGCATCTGATTAAAGCATGTGGTGAATGCCTCTGTGGGTTAGTTACAGAAGCAAAAATAATTTTGAAGATGTGTAAATATGTTAAGAATTTGACAATTTTAAATTTTGATGGTCACTGATGTGATTAAAATATCATACCAAAGAAATAGCTACTAAATGGGCAATAGTTATGATTTCCATGACTGAATTCAAGCTACGACTGAAAATTATTCTTAGGGATGTGCTGTCCAATATGGTAGCTGCTAACTATGGGTGGCTCTTGAGCACCTGAAATGTGGATAGTGCATCATCTGAATTTAAATGAGCTGAAAATATAGAACATAGACTGGTTGTGAAGACTTCCTGTGAAATGATAACTATCACAATAATAATTTTTATATTGAATATAATTTGAAATAATATCTGTGTATATGTGCATGTTCAGTCACAGTTATGTCCAGTTCTTTGTAACACCATGGACAGTCCACCAGGCTCTTCTGTCCATGGAACTTTCCATGCAAAAACATGAGTGTGTTGCCATTTCCTACTCCAAGGGATCTTCCCAACCCATGAATTGAACCCGCATCTCCTGTAGCTCTTGCATTGGCAGGCAGATTCTTTGCTACTGAATCACCTGGGAAAATCCATATTTGGGTATACTGAGCTAAATAAAATATAGTATTAATTTCACTTATTTTTGCTTTTTAATGTAAGTACTAAAGAATTTAACATATGTGGCTCATGTTTGTGGCTCCTAATTGTATTTCTATTGGACAACAGTGCTCCATGGAGATTAATGGATGAAAATACAACATTAAATAGTAAATTAAAATCCTTTGGAGAAAGTTTGTCAGAACATATCTTAGAAGCTCTTCTATACTTTACATATTAATTCTCTCTTAGACAGTTAGTCCCTAATAACACATACAGTAGACAAACATACACATACTTATATCAGAGAAGAAAGACAAAGAAAATAACTGGCCACCACAGCGCTGTGGATTCCGCTTCCACAGATTCAACCAATTGTGAACAAAAAATATTTTTAAAAAAGATTTCAAAAAACAAAACTTGATTTTCTGGGTAGCAGCATCTATTTACACAATATTTACATTGCCTTAGGGATAATAAATAATCTAAAGATGATTTAAAGTATGTGGGAGGATGTGAATAGACACATCTTTTATATGATGAGACTGAGCTTCCACAGATTTTGGTATTTTCACAAAGGTCATAAACCAATCTCGTGTGGATATTGAGGTGATGCTATATGTTAGAAAGAAAGCTGGAATGAAATTCAAAAGATGTGAACTATTTTTATTTATTTATTTGGGGAAATGACAAGTAAGTATATTTTTGTCTTATTGATCAGTTAATCAAAATAAAGATTTCTTAAATATCCACCAGACTATCAGACTGAAGATAATAATGATCTTTTGGATCATTTTTATCAATAACTATTTCTAATGACAGGAAGACTCAACATTCAGTTTTCCAAACTGTAAATTCAATATGGTCTAGAATCACAAGTAGCCCTTCGTGCTCTGACATTCATCTATTCCTTAAAAGAGACACAGAAGGTGCAAGAGTGACATAAAAATTGTTTAGAAAACTAGACTTAAGTGGAAAACTTGGAGAGAAGGCATCATTGGTGCTCAGAAAAAGGTAGCTCTTCAACAGTATGAGACAGGCATTCCCTTGGCTTCTGGGCACCACTTGCACAGATTGTCCCCTGTTATGAGGATTCCCGCTGCTCACAACCGTCACAAATCTTATCGGTGGACTTCACACGCTGTGTCCCTCTGCTTATCTGTAATCAAAGGGCTTCCTCCTGCCCAGCCTTCTATGTTTTCTCTTCCTTTCAGATAGGAAATTTTCCTGCATATTCATTCTTGCTGGACTAGCTTTCTATATGGGTGTCTCTCTTCAAATCAAAATTTAAAGCTACATGTCTCTACCTTCAAACTTCTCTTTTTCAAGCCTCTGTAGGTTACTCTATCCAAGCCATTAGTGCTCCATGCAGTTTCTGAATCCCTCACAAAGTCAAGAACATTTACTTCTGGGATGGGATGGATAGGTTACAGTATGAAAGATTTTCCACTGTTAAAAGAGAAGACATGAGAGGAGCTTAAGTAAGTAGGATGAGAAAGAAAGGGGAAGTATCTACTTAATCCATAGCATGTGCCTCCTTTCTTCATTTACTGATTTTATTTATTTACCTTTATTAAATACTTGATTAGGAACCTAGAAGTATATCTGTGTGGATAAATAATGCTTTCAGCCCTTGGAAATATTTATTTTGTAAAATTATCTGACTCTTGTTTTTGGTTCACAATGGGGGATTCTTTTCTGATTCTTCTTGGACTTCTCAGGTGGCACTAGTGGTAAAGAACCTGCCTGCCAGTGCAAGAAACCTGAGGCACTGGTTCAATCCCTGGGTCAGAAAACTCTGGAGAAGGGCATGGCAACCCACTCCAGTATTTTTGCCTAGAGAATCCCATGGAGAGAGGACTCTATCACACTCTAGTCCATAGCGCTAGATACGACTCAGTTAGACACAACTGACATGACTTAGTGTGTGTGCACACACATATAACTATTGATACTTTGTTCCTAATTACTCTTTACAATTTCACTATATCTTGGCAGCCCACTCCAGTACTCTTGCCTGGAAAAATCCCATGGACGGAGGAGGCTGGTGGGCTGCAGTCCACGGGGTCGTGAAGAGTCGGACACGACTGAGCGACTTCACTTTCACTTTGGAACATATCTTAACTCTATAGTTTACTGCCCCAAATCTGCAGTCATTTAATTTATCAAAGAAGGGGAAAAAGGCTAAAGTCTGAAACTATATTGATAGAGCAGCATCTCTCTTTTGTATTTAAACATCAGATAATCTTTGACTTCAGAAAGCATTGGATATAATGAAGTATGATTTTGCTTTGTTGCTGTTTTAAGTATACCTTTTACCTGGAAGTTTATGGTCTTCTCAAACACACAAATACACACATATGCTTGCAAAACTGGTCATTTTCATGTTTGTTACTCTTTATATTATTATTTCATTCAATAGTATATTATACTGTCTTGCTTTATCATTTTGTTTCTGGGATCTTCATATGAGGCTACATGTAGAGTTAGAAGTCAACTTGGTATTTGATCCCCGTTCATGATTCCCAGAAAGTCTTTAATTTGGGGACTTTCCTGGTAGCTGTATCTATGTGTGGCAATCACCAATGCCTTGCCTATGAATTCATCTTCACAAACTTTTCCATTTAGGGCAGTTTAACTTTGTCTCCACTTGACATGGATTTGTAGTCGGAATGTTCAAACTGATTTGAAAAGCTTCAAATAAACCATGAGATTTTCCCTATGTCAGACAAAGAATCAGAGTTCTTCATCTATTTTAATAAAGATGAATTCTAATTGCACCTCAAAATACTTTGATTTATAATGTATAAGACAAGGTTAATATGGCATATGCAAATATAAGAACAAAGTCACTCTGCACTTCAACATTTAATGGGATCTTCAAGTTAATAAGCATATTTGAACCCTCCAGAAAAGCTTTCTTACACTATATACTTAACTAAGTATGAAAACTGATAAGAAGAATTTCCATAGTGTACAAGTGAAACAAGGATATGTATTATAAGACCTACAAGGATCTTTATCTAGCTAGCATTCTGATCTAGGCTGGAAAGAATGAACACCAACTTTCAGTATGTGGCATCTAGAAGAGAAATCTAGAAGGAAAGCCATTTGACTTGCAAATGGGAGGCTAGGGAACCACTGCCTGCAGATTCTAGAGTATCTGAGATTCTAAGTGGCAAGGAGGAAATGATTGAGGGAGAAAAGCCTAGTGATAGCAGGAACTACAGAGCATTCTTAGAGGAAAACCCTCATTCTTCATTTCCTATTTTGAAGTAAAAGAAAACTCTTTGAGAAGCAGCAGTAGTTATTACAAAAAGCAATAACCAAATTGACATAGAGACTTCCAAATCAGTCCATAACTATGTCTTTGTGAAATTATTAAAGTGAAATCTCACTCATTTCTATATGCTAGGTGTTTATATATTACATGTGTGTAAGATCAGTGCTTTATAAATACGTGAACTTTCCTCTACCCCCTTCAAAATTGTCATATAATAGAAAATTCCTCAAAAAACCACCTAACAAAAGCCCCCTTTTTCATTAAACCAATTTTCTCTTTTTTTAAACCCATATATATCTTAATTATGTAGCTGAAATATGTCAGTTTAAATCCATAACCTAAAGATATAAACAGAGTGACACAATCTTATAATAATACAGTTTAGATTAAGCCCCAAAGGTGTTTAAAGTATGACCATCTCAAAATCTTATCATGTAAAGTGATTGACTGTTGTTCACATCTAGGTACCTTGAGCAATAAATACTAGGTTATTATCAATAAGGCCCACAGCCACCTATGATCCATAGAAGAGAGAATCCTTGGGCCTCTTTTCCAGGTTACATAAGACAATCTCTCTATTCTGTATTTTTGCTATTACACATCTTCCAGAGCTGCATTTTAGAACTCCTCTTCTCTGAACAGATTAGGCTGTCCCAAAGCTCCCTTGGGGAGAGAGGTGGAAGCTGGTAGTGTTGCAGGCCTCCTTGATGGGCAATGGTTCTTGAGTCCATAGTTGACCCCCACAGGTGAATACTGTAAACTTCATTCTCCAATGGATTATAGATTCTTCTACACCCCACCCCAATCCATTGAGACAAGAAGTGCTTGCTTTCATTTTGCTTGTAGGAGTCACAAGTTCCATTTTTCCACAACAAAGTGGTTTCAATCACATTTAACCATAGTAAAAGAAATAGAAACTCAATAAAATATGAATAAATGTTACAACCAATTATATTGCTATTAAAGTCAGAATCAATAATAGCCTGTTTCTCTAATTCTATTTTATAGTTCCCATGTATATATATGCTTGTCCTTTTTACTTGTATTAACATGAGTTCAGTTAGTTTAAACCCCTTGTTTTCTACTTCGGCATCTATTGACAAAGGCACACTGGTTTTACCTAGGGTCCTTGTGTCCAGTTCATTTTTAGGTAAGACATCACAGAAAACTCAACCCCCAACAACCATAAATTCAACCTCTTATTATTTTTACTGGTTTATTATTGCTACTTCTTTATTTGCTATCATATGTATTTCCAGCTCAAATTAAATGGAGAATTGAAACAAATAACGGATATAACACTTTGTTATGGAAAAAGCAAGTTCAAATTTCAACAGTCACAGCTAAAAGTAATAAAAATATCAGTCCACCTTTCTCTGATTAATTTTTATCTGATAACTAAGACACTAAACTTGCCTTGTGTGAGAGAGGTGATATTGAAAAGCACTTTAGATCTGAATCTCATTGAAAAAGTCATTTTTTTTTCCTTGAACACTGTCATTAAATATGTAAAAAGGCTGTAATTAGGTCAAATTTGTTATTATGGCATTAGTTATCCAAGGCTTACCACTAGTACAATATGACTCAGGAAGTACTAGTAGAAACAGGAAGATGAAAGCTCATGGAGAAAAACACTTTTGTATTATACCAAGGACAGGGATATTCTTTTTCACGTTTTGAATTTCAGTGTGGTGTTCTAAGCAGTTATGAGCAAACATGCTGCTAAATGTGTGCAATAGACAATAGATTTGCTCTAGATTCCTAAAGTGCATGGCAGAGCAGTCCCAAGCACGGAGCAGGAGTAGGGGACCAAAGGGAGAAGAGTGCAAAGAGAAGACTAACCGAGGGTCCCATAGGATATCAGTTTCTACCAGGAGATGAAAGACAAACCAAACTGCAAAGTTTGGGCAATAAAAATAATTTCCATGTCCAGTTACTAGTCTGTGTATGAGATTTTGGATAAGAACTAAGCAAATAGAGCAATCCATGAAACACACTACCTATATACTCCCTGAGTAAACTGAGTTACTTGCATATTGTTTCTTACTTTTTATTTTATTTTTTCTTTTTATTGAGGCATAGTTGACATATAATATTATGTAAGTTGTTAGTCTACAATATTCCGACTCACAATTTTTAAAAGTTATATCCCTTTTATATTCATAAATACTGGCTATATTCCTGTACTGAACATTATGTTCTTGTAGCTTACTTATTTTATACATAGTAGTATAATCAGCTATCACTCTCTTACCTCTCTCCCCATCCTTCACCCCACTGGTAATCACTAGCTTGTTCTTTATATCTTTGAATCTCTTTGTTATATTCTCTTACAGCTCAGTTGGTAAGGAATCTGCTTCCAACGCAGGAGACCCTGGTTTGATTCCTGGGTTGGAAAGATCCAATGGAAAAGGGATAGGCTACCCACTCCAGTATTCTTTGGTTTCCCTGGTGGCTCAGCTGGTAAAGAATCCGCTTACAATGTGGGAGACCTGGGTTCAATCCCTGGGTTGGAAAGATCCCCTAGAGAAGGGAAAGGCTACCCACTTCAGTATTCTGGCCTGGAGAATTCCATTGACTGCATAGTCCAGAGTCAGAGAGGACTGAGCAACTTTCACTTTCACTTTTGTTATATTCACTAGTAGGTTCATGTTTTCAGATTCCATATAAAAGTGATATAAAGTATTTGTCTTTCACTGAATGACATTTCACACAACATAATACAATGCAAATTTAAACCATATTGTTGCAAATGACAAAATTCATCCTATGTTATGGGTGAGTAGTATTCCATTGTGTGTGTGTATATAGTGTATATATGCAATGAAATATAGCATATACATATAACATCTTCCATTTATCTGTTGATGGAATATTAGGTTATTTCCATATCTTGGCTATTGTAAATAATGCTGCCATAAACATTGGAATGGATATAAAATTTCAAAGTAGTGCTTTAATTTTAGTGTATATATATATATATACATTCATGACTGGAATTGCTGTATCACACAGCGGTTATATTTTATGAGGAACCTCCATTCTGTTTTCCACAGTGCTGTACCAATTTAGATTCTCACTAGCAGTGTATAAGTGTTTCCTTTTCTCCACATCTGGGCCAGCACTTGTTATTTATGGTCTTCTTGATCATAGCCATTCTGATAAGGTGATATATAATTGTGGTTTTGATCTTCATTTCTCTACTGAATAGTGATACTAAGCATCTTCTCGTGTGCCATCTGCATGTCTTATTTGTAAAAATGTCTGTTCAGATCTTCTGCTCATTTTCAATTTGCCATTTGTTTTTTGATGATGAGTCGTATAGTTTGCATACACAGTTACAATCTGAATATTAATCTCTTATCGGTTATAAAATTTTCAAATACTTTCTCCAATTCAGTAGGTTGTCTTTTTGTTTTGTTAATGGATTCTTTTTCTGGGCATTTTTTTTTTTTAAGTTTACTTAGGTCCCTCCCATTTGCTTATTCTTCTTTTCTTTGCTTTAGGTGACAGATTAAAAAAATATATTTCATGATTTATGTCAAAGAATGTTCTACCAGTTTTCACCTAAGAATTTTAGGTTTTCCAGTCTTATATTTATGTCTTTAATCAATTTTGAGTTTATTGCTGTATATGGTATGAGGAAATATTCTAATATTCTTTTGCACATAGATGTCCAGTTTTTCTGAAACCAATTTTGAAGAGACACTCTTTTATCAATTGTATATTCTTGCCTTCCTGTCATAGATAAACTGATCATAAGTGCATGGGTTTACATGTCATCTCTCTAGTCAGTTTCAGTGATCTATGTGTCCGATTGTGTGTAGCTTTTCTTACATTAGGTCAGTAGTACACTCTGTTAGTTGAACACTCAGGAATCATGATAACTCCAGAATTGATATGCTATTTTCTCAACATTGTTTTGATTATTTGAGGTTTTCTTGTGCTTCTATACAAATTTTAGAATGATTTGTTCTCCTTCTGTGGGAAAAAATGTCCTGAGGATTTGGATAGAAATTGCATTGAATTCGTAGATTGTTTTGACTGGTAGGATTATTCTAACAATATAATCCTTCCAATCTACAAATATTGTATATCTTTAATCCATTTTGAGCTTATTTTGATGTATAGTGATAGAAAGTGTCCTGATTTCATTCTTTTACATATATCTGTCCAGTTTTCTCACCATCACTTACTGAAAGAGATTGTCATTTCTCCATTGTATTTTCTTGCCTCCTTTGTCAAAGATAAAGTGCCCATAGGTACATGGGTTTATTGCTAGGCTTTCTATCTTATTCCATTGGTCTATTTTTCTGTTTTTGTGCCAGTAATATGCTGTCTTGATGATTGCAGCTTTGTAGTATAGTCTGAAGTCAGGAAGGATGATTTATCCTGCTCCATTTTGCTTTCTCAAGAGTTTTTTTTTTTTCTATTTGGAGTCTTTTGTGATCTTTTTTTTTTTTTTTTTTTTTTTTTTTTTTTTTT
>SJYT01076941.1:0-32415 GCA_006410635.1 Cephalophus harveyi | reverse complement strand
GTTGGATGGCATTACCGACTTGATGGACATGCATTTGAGGAAGCTCAGGGATTTGGTGATGAACAAGGAAACTTGGCGTGCTATAGTCCATGGGGTCACAAAGAGCTGGACACGGCTCTTCCCATGCCTACTGTCTGGAGAGTTTTCATCATAAATTAGTGTTGAATCTTATCTAAAGTTTTCTCTGCATCTATTGGATGATTATGTGGTTTTTATCTTTCAATTTGTTAATATGTGTATAATATCAATTGGTTTGTGTATATTGAGTAAAATTTGCATTCCTGGATAAAGCCACTTAATGATATTATACAGCTCCTTTAATCTGTTGTGAGATTCTGTTTGCTAAAATTTTAAGAATTTTTGTATCTTTATTCATCAGAGATACTGGACTGAAATTTCTTTTTGTGTGCGACATCTTTGTTTGGTTTTGGTGTCAGGGTGACTATGGCCTCATAGAATTAGTTTGGAAGTTTTCCTTGCTCTGCAATTTTATGGAAGAGCTTCAGCAGGAGAGGTGTTAACTATTCTCTTAACTTTTGGCAGAATTTACCAGTAACACTGGTCCTGGGCTTTTATTTTATGCCAATTTTTTAATACAGTTTTGATTTCAGTGCTTTTGATTGTTCTATTCATATTTTCTATTTCATCCTGGTTCAGTCTTAGAAGGTTGCACTTTTCTAAGAGTTTGCCCATTTCTTCCAGTTTATCTATTTTTATTGCCAAATAGTTGCTTGTAATAGTGTCTTATCCTCCTTATATTTCTGTGTTGTCTGCTTTAACTACTCTTTTTTTAATTTCAAATTTTATTGACTAGAGGTTTCTTGTTTTTGTTGATGAGTCTGGGTAATGGTTTGTCAATTTTGGTTATCATCTAGAAGAATGAGCTTTTAGTTATAAAGATCTTTACTATCATCCCTTTCATTTCTTTTTCATTTATTTCTGCCCTAATCTTTCTGATTTCTTTCCTTCTAACTAGTTTTTTGTTGTTATTGTTGTTCTTTTTCTAGTTGCTTTGGGTGTAAGGTTAGATTGTTTATTTGATGTTTTCCTTGATTTTAAAGTAGGCTTGTATTGATATAAACTGCCCTATTAGCACTGCTTTTTATGCATCCCATGGTTTTTGAGTTGTTATATTTTCATTGTCATTTGTTTTTAAGCATTTTTTTTAACTTCCTATTTGATTTCTGCAGTGATCTCTTTGTTATTCAGAAGAGTAGTATTTAGCCTCCTTCCCCCCCACCCCCACAGTTGATATCTAATTATGTGGTCAGAAAAAAAGATGATACAGTTTCAATTGCCTGTTTTTGTTTTTCTTTTTTTAATTTATTGAGGTTAGATTCATGACCCAAGATGTTATCTATCCTGGATAATGTTCCATGTGTACTGGAGGGGAAAAAAAAAAGTGAATTCTATAGCTTTTGGATGCAATGTCTTATAGATATGAATTAGGTACATCTGATCCAATGTGTCATTTAAGGCTTGTGCTTCTTTATTAATTTTCTCTCTGGATAATCTGTCCATTGTTGTGAACAGGGCGTTAATGTTCCCACTATTATTGTGTTACTATTGATTTCCCTTTAATAGCATTTGCTTTATGTATACAGGTGCTCCTAAGTTTGGTTCAGAAAAGTTTATAATTATTATATCTTCTTGGATTGACCCTTCCATATCTCTTGTAATGATTTTTAAATCTTTATTTATTTATTTTTTAATCTGATATCAGTATTGCTACTCCCATTTAGTTTTGATTTCTGTTTGCATGGAACATCTTTTCCTAGCCCCTTATTTTCAGTTTGTATAGGTCCCTAGGCCTGAAGTAAATGTCTTATAAACAAATACTTAAATAGGGGAATTTTTTTTTGTTTCCACTAAGCCCGTCTGTGCCTCTTGGCTGGAGCACTGAAGCCATTTACATTTAAGGTAGTTATTAATATGTATGATCCTATTACCATTTACTTTACTGTTTGGGGTTTGTTTTTGTAGATCTTTTCTATCTTTTGTGCTTCCTATCTGAGAAGTTCTTGTAGCATTTGTTGTAAAACTGGCTTGGTGGTGCCAAATACTCTTAAATTTTGCTTACCTGTAAAGCTTTTGATTTCTCCATATAATCTCCTTCCCATGTAGATTAATCTTTATAGGTTTTGTTGTTGTTGTTGTTGTTACTTTAAGCATATTCTGTCACTCCCTTCTGGCCTTTGGAATTTCTGTTGAAAGATAAGATGTTAGCCATATGTGAATTCCCTTATATTTTACTTATATGTGAATTAGCTTATATGTTAGATTCCCTTGTATGTCCCTTGCTACTTTTAATAATTTTTTCTCTGTGTTTAGTTTTTGTTAGTTTAATTAAATATATCTTGGTGTGTTTTTCTTTGGCTTATCTTGTATGGGACTCTCTGGGCTTCCTGGACTTGGGTGGCTATTTTCTTTCTCATGTTAGGGAATTTTTTAACTATAATCTCCTCAAATATTTTCTCATACTTTTTCTTTTCTTTTCTTCTTCTGTGGCCCCTATGATTCGAATGTTGGTGTACTTAATGTTGTCCCAGAGGTCTCTAAATCTATCCTCATTTCTTTTTATTCTTTTTCTTCATTCTGTTTTGCTTCAATTATTTCCACCATTCTATCTTCCAGCTCATTTATCCATTCTACTGCCTTATTTATGCCATTGGTTCTTTCCAGTGCATTTTTTATCTCAGTCATTGTGTTGTTCATTGTTGGTTGTCTAGTCTATTTCTTCTGAGTCTTTGTTAAACATTTCTTGAATTGTCTTGATCCTTGCCTCCATTTTATTTACCCGTTTCTCTATTTTGTTTCCAACATTTGCATCATCTTCACTATCATTACTCTGCATTCTTTTTTTAAGTAGACTGTCTCTTTCTCTTCATTTGCTTGATCTTGTGATTTTTACGATGATTCTTCATCTGCTGCATATTTCTGTCTTTTAATTTTATTTAATATACTGTGTTTGGAGTCTCTTTTCTGCAGGCTTCAAGGTTGTAGTTTCTCTTATTTGTGGAGTCTGCCCCCAGTGGGTGGAGTTGGGCCAGTGCCTTGTAAGAGTTTCCTGGTTGGGTTGAGTGGTGCCTCTGTTTTGGTGGGCTGAGCTGGATCTTGTCTTTCTAAAGAGCAGTGGTCACTCAGTGGTGTGTTTTGGAATGTCTGTGGGCTTGTAATGTCTTTGGGCAGACTGTCTGCTAAATTTCAGTTTGAGTTCCATTTTGTTAATGGTTTGGCATGAAGCATCTGGCACTGAAGAAGCTTGCTGGACTTTGGGTGAGACCTCATCTTAGTGTTGAGATGTAGAACTTTGGGAGAACTATCACCCATTGATGTTCCATGGGGCTGAAAGTTCTCTGCTGCTCCAATGTCCTGAGCTTGGGTCTTCCAATTGGAGGTACAGGCCTGACACTTTACTATAACATCAAGACTCCATAAACCATACATCACAGGAGAGATAGAGAAATAAAGAGATAGATAAAAAAGGAAAAGAAATAACAAAAAAGGAAAAGAAATAAGAGGGATACAAAGGAAAAATGAAAGAAAAAAGAGGAATCAAATAAACATATATATAAAAAAAAGAACACAGACAAAATCCCAAAACAAATAGTGAAAACAACACTCAATATACAAGAACACTCAAAGAAACGCACACACTCACAAAGAGGAAAAAAAAAAAGAGGAAAAAATAAAAACAGGAACCAGAAAAGAAGAGGACATTCAAGCCAATAAACTTATCCATCAGTTCAGTCCAGTTCAGTCGCTCAGTCATGTCCGACTCTTTGCGACCCCATGAATCGCAGCACGCCAGGCCTCCCTGTTCATCACCATCTCACGGAGTTCACTCAGACTCACGTCCAACGAGTCCGTGATGCCATCCAGCCACCTCATCCTCAGTCGTCCCCTTCTCCTCCTGCCCCCAATCCCTCCCAGCATCAGAGTCTTTTCCAATGAGTCAACTCTTCGCATGAGGTGGCCAAAGTACTGGAGTTTCAGCTTCAGCATCATTCCTTCCAAAGAAATCCCAGGGCTGATCTCCTTCAGAATGGACTGCTTGGATCTCCTTGCAGTCCAAGGGACTCTCAAGAGTCTTCTCCAACACCACAGTTCAAAAGCATCAATTCTTCGGCACTCAGCCTTCTTCACAGTCCAACTCTCACATCCATACATGACCACAGGAAAAACCATAGCCTTGTAGTGAAAAACTAAAAACTAGACTACCAAAAGGAAAAAGAAACAAGAAAACATGGAAGAAAATACAATATATTGAAAGAATACTCTAGAAATAGAAAAAATAAAATAAAATTATTTATAAATACATTCATTTTAAAAAGAAAAAATAAAAATAGTGAAATAATAAAATGAACAAAAAAAGAGGCAAAGATAAATATAGAAAGAGTGGTAGTAAGAAGAATATCCTGCTGTGTCTTCCATTGTCCTCACCACAAAAGTGAACTCCAGCCTATCTCTCTACTCTGAAAGTGCCCCAGTATTTCTAAGAAGGTCCCTGGACCTGTTGTGGGTGGGGTGTAGTCAGCTCAGACTCACATATGGCCTTACTCCAGTTTATATTAGCTTCCAAAGTCCAGAGTTGCCCTCAGAATCCACAGTCTAAAGCTAATTGTGGGGATTTAATCCATTGCACCTACAGGAACACATTTGTTTCCTCTTATTTGATCACACAGACGCTGGTCTTTTACTTTGGCTTTGACTCCACTTCTGCTTATAGGGTGCCCTCTGGTTCTGTTCCTTGCCCAGTAAAGAGCAGGTGAAAGTAGCAGCCTAATAGAGCTCACTTGCTCAGTTGGGCTGGGAAGAGGTAGAGGCATGGCAGACCCAACTGGGGTGCATGGGAACATCTGCTGCAGCCGAAGCCTATAGGAACTTGCTACAGTCTGAGTCAGGTCGTGTGCTCCCCCAAGGGGAGTTGGCCCCATTTAGTGGATCCCTCCTCCAAGCCAATCTGCATAGGTTCTCAAGAAGGTGTGGGCAGTGATCTGTGCCTACTCACAGCTTTTTGGGAGCTACAAATCTTGGGGTCAAGATCGCAGCAGGGTCTTGTCCCCCACCTTTGGCACTTGCAGAGGCTTTTGTGGTGGCCAATAGGCCAGCATTCCCCCCTCTGGAATTGAAAGCTGCAGTTGCCACTAGTCCCACCTCTGGTACTCATGACGGCCTTGGCAACACCCAGCCAGTATATTTCTCTCTGGGGTTGCAGTCCATAGCTGCAGTACATCCCACCTACAGCCCTTGGGAAGGCAGGGTCCTGTGAGTATGTGGATTTTAAGTGTCTTAGTGGCAATGGTCTCTTTTTCGAGTTAGAAGGCCCAGGCTTTTTCCTGGACCCTCTCAGTTGTGCCATACTAGCCCCTTCGAGTATCTTCAGGGTAGTCAACCCCAGTCTTGGGGTCTGACCCCTAAAGCCTGAGCCTCAGCACCCAGCCACTGTTCACCACAGCATTAGTGCAAATCGGCCTTTCAATCTGCGAAGTTCTGGTTGGCACTGACCTCTGTGGTGAGTTCTCTTTTGCCTTCTGAGCACCTGTTGCTGTGCTCCTCTCTGAGGTTCCAAAGTTATCCCCTCATCCATGAGGGGGTTTCTGAGTGTGCAGAAACTTTTCCTTCTTCACTGCTGCCTCCTTGAGGTGCAGGTCCCTATCCCACTTCCTTTCTCTCTCTCTCTCTCTTTTTTTTTTTTTTAACGTCTTTTTCTGTATCTCATTCCTTGGGGATTAGCTTGTCTTTTTGAAAGCTTGGAGTCTTCTTCCAATGTTCAGAAGGTTTTCTGTAGGAGTGTTCCACCTGCAGATATATTTTTGATATATTTTTGGGTAGGAAGGTGATCTTCATATCTTACTCCTCTCACATCTTTAAAATCCCACCAATTACATTTTTGATGTCATATTTTACATCTGATGGTTTTTTTAACCCTTCACTGCTTATTTTGAATATAGCTGATTTTAAAAGTTTTATATTTCAAACTTCCTACTAGCTTTGATAGTGTGTGGATGACGTTTTCCTTTACAGGATATTTGACTTTACTGATGATTTTTTCTTTTATAATTTTTGTGTTTCTAGTTGTGGCCTTTTCTTTTCTGCTTAGAAGAAATCTCTTTAATATTTCTTATAAACCTGATTTGATGGTGCTAAACTCTTTCAGTTTTGCTTATTTGTAAAGCTTTTGATTTCTCCATCAAATCTGAATTAGAGTCTTGCAAGATATATTTTGGTTGGAAGTTTTTTCCTTTTATCATTTTGTGTCATGCCACTCCCTTCTGGTCTGCAGAGTTTTTCCTGAAAATTCACTGATAGCCTTATAGAAGTTCCCTCCTGTTTCATTTGTTGCTTTTCCTAGTCACTTTTAATATTCCCTCTTTAATATTTCATTTTTAAAATGCAATGTGTCTTTGTGTGCTCCTTTTTGAATTAATCCTGTAGGGGTATCTCTGTGCTTTCTGGACTTGGATATTTGTCTCCTTTCCAAGTTAGGGAAGTTTTCAGCTCTTATGTCTTCAAATATGTTCTCAGGCCCTTTCTCTCACTCTTTTTCTTCCAGGATCCTATAATGTAAATATTAATCTCCTTAATGTTGTCCCAGTGGTCTCTTAAACTGTCCTCAGTTCTTTTCATCCTCTCTCTCTCTCTTTTTTTTTTCCTGTCTAGAGTCAGTTAATTCTACTACTTTGTCTTCCAGCTTATTGATCCCTTCCTCTGTACTATTCAGTGTACTGTTGAGTCCTTCTAGTGTATTTTTTAATTTCAGTTATTTTATTGTCAATCTGTGATTAACTGTTCTTTAAATTTTTTAACTCTGTTTAAAAGCTTCTAAATTTTTGCTCTGCGCATACATTCTTCTCCCATTCTTTGGTAATCTTTATGATCACTACCCTTAACTATTTCTCTAGAGATTACCTATCTCTACTTCACTTGGTTCTTCTTCTGGGGTTTTATTCTGTTCCTTCATTTGGAATATGTTTCTCAGCCCCCTCATTTTTTACATAAGTTTTTGTTTCTATTTATCTGACAAATAAGCTACTTTTCCCATTTTTTGGAGAAGTGGTCTTTTGTAGTGGATATCCTATGTGTCCCAGCCACACACTGCTGTCTCCTCACCAGAGCTATGTGTTCTAGGGTTGCCCGATGTGGGCTGTGTGGTTCACTTTATTGTCATGGGCTGAGTGTTGTGGGCAGTCTGATAGGCTTGGTTGGTCCCTGGCTTGGTTTGTTGTCAGTCTCTGCCTTGTGCAGAGGCTGCTGGCTGCTGATTGGTGAGTGTGGGTCATCAGGCAGCTGAATTGGGAACTGAAAGGGCCTGAGTCTAGTGATGGCTCGCTGATGGGCAGAACCAGTGTCCAGGAGACACTGGCCCACTCACTGGCTGGGGAAAATAGGTTTTAGCCTACTTGTGGGCAGAGTCAGTTCTTAGGATCTGGTTCCAGGGCCCAGGAATCTCAGGGCTGGTGTTGTATCACTGTAGGGTGGAGTTGGTTCCTGACACAGTTGGCTGTGGGGTGACAGAGCTTATGCTGGCCTATTAGTGAGTGGAGTCAAAACCTAACTGTTATCAGGGCAAAATCTGGCCAATTAGTGGGTGGGCAGAGTCTGTATGGTGCAAACGTGCTGGTATTTTGCAGCTGGTGTCTGCCCCCTACTGAGTGAGGCTTTTCCTGAGGTTAGTGCAGGCTGACTGGTGAGTGGAGCTGGGTCACAGGATCTCTGGCAACAAAAACTTGGGATTCTCAGGTTAGTGCCCAGACACTCGTGCTTAGGCCTGGGTCTTGGGCCCTCTGATGGGAAGAGTGGTAACCAATGGTGGCTGTCAGCTCATGGGCTCTTAAAGTTGCTTGTCTTTTAGAAGATGGTATTGTATCTGCTTAGTTGGTTACTTGTGGCATCCCAGAACTCACACCTATAGGCCTTTAAGCCAGGGTTATGAGGGTCCTGAGGCTAAACTATAAAAAGGATTCTAAAATGGTGCTTGCCAGAATCAGTTTCTACATCATAGATTGAGTCCCCACTAAAATGGTTTCCACTACTGTCTTTATCCTCAGGTTGAATTGTTACTTCTTATCTCTGTGAGAGACTCTCTAATAGTAGGTCATATGCAAGATTTTTTCAAACTCTTGCCTCTGAGCATATGAAATTTTGTGAGCATCCTTTAATAGATTTTCTCCAGTGCTCTGGAATTCTTGAAAGTAAGGCTCACTGGTCATAGCAAACACCCTCTTCCAACAACACAAAAGAAGAGTCTACACATGGACATCACCAGATGGTCAATACAGTGTCACACTTTATTTTTTGGGGGCTCCAAAATCACTGCAGATGGTGACTGCAGCCATGAAATTAGAAGATGCTTACTCCTTGGAAGAAAAGTTATGACCAACCTAGATAGCATATTCAAAAGCAGAGACATTACTTTGCCGACTAAAGTTCGTCTAGTCAAGGCTATGGTTTTTTCCAGTAGTCATGTATGGATGTGAGAGTTGGACTGTGAAGAAAGCTGAGCACTGAAGAATTGATGCTTTTGAACTGTGGTGTTGGAGAAGACTCTTGAGAGTCCCTTGGACTGCAAGGAGATCCAACCAGTCCATTCTGAACCAGTCCATTCTGAAGGAGATCAGCCCTGGGATTTCTTTGGAGAGAATGATGCTGAAGCTGAAACTCCAGTACTTTGGCCACCTCATGCGAAGAGTTGACTCATTGGAAAAAAGTCTGATCCTGGGAGGGATTGGGGGCAGGAGGAGAAGGGGACGACAGAGGATGAGATGGCTGGATGGCATCACTGACTCGATGGACGTGAGTCTGAGTGAACTCCGGGAGTTGGTGACGGACAGGGAGGCCTGGCGTGCTGCGATTCATGGGGTCGCAAAGAGTCGGACACAACTGAGCGGCTGAACTGAACTGAAGGCTCACTGGCTTTCAAAGACAAATGCTCTGAGAACTCTTCTTCCAGGTACATAACACCTAAACTGAGGAGCCCAACAAGGAAAACACTCACCTTTGACTTTGGGTGAACCTCTGCAATTACAGTTATTCTTCTGCTCATGCATCAGCTACCCAGGAGTGTGTGACCTGACTATATTGTGACTCTGCCCTTCCTTCCCATCTCATGTGGTTCCTTCTTTATATCTTAGTTACAAAGGAGTTTTTCTGATATGTTCTGCTCTTCTTCATTGATAGTTGTTCTGTAAATAGTTGTAATTTTGGTGTGCCCTTGAGGGGAGGTGATCTTAGGGTCTTTCTGCCCTACCATCTTTGCTTGTCTCTCTGCTCTTTCCTTGCTTTTCAAGGAAAAAATGGAAGGGTGTGTGTCTCTGTGTGTGTGTGTGTGTACTGGTGTAGGGAGTCTTCCATGTTAAAGTTGTGATGATTTCTCTGGAATGATTCTGAAAGGAGAATTATGCATCGTTAACTGTAATATCCACTCATCTCCTATTCCTTTTGGTTAGCAACAAACATGTCCATGATTCTCCTCTCCCTCCACTGTGCCATTACTGGAGAGGAAGCTACTAAAGAGAGTTTGTGTTGGGGATTGTATGAGCCAGTTAAATAGAGCTAGTTTAATACTAAGTTCTTAATCATTTTTATGTCTTTCTTTAATAGAGAATTTGCAATCAAATATATTACTCTAGGTAACAGTGTGACTACTGTCATAAACTTTACAATATTGTACAACAAATTAATCACTATATGCTTGGATAATATTTTGGAATTTATAAAGAAAAATCTTTGTTGCTTGCTCCAGTGTTGAGGGACAATGCTATTGCATTCAAATATTTAACTGTGTCTCTTTCTCTTAAGCTGACTGTATCATGAATAGATGTATTTTAGAAGAATATTGCATATTCCACTTACACCATATAGAAGCCATGGACCTACTGTTGAGTGATACATTTATGTCTTAGTTAAAATAATCTTTGCTTTCGCACAAGCCACAAGGTTGCTTTGTTTATATGCTGCTGCTGGTGCTTGCTTCAGTAGTGTCTGACTCTGTGCGACCCTATAGATGGCAGCCCTCCAGGCTCCCTTGTCCCTGGGATTCTCCAGGCAAGAATATTGGAGTGGGTTGTTATTTCCTTCTCCAATGCATGAAAGTGAAATGTGAAAGTGAAGTCGCTCAGTCGTGTCCAACTCATAGTGACCCCATGGACTGCAGCCTACCAGGCTTCTCTGTCCATGGGATTCTTCAGGCAAGAGTAGTGGAGTGGGTTGCCATTGCCTTCTCTGACTTTGCTTATATAGGGAGAGAGAAAAGCAAAACTGACCCATAGTTCTTAGTGAAGATTGAAAGACTGTTTAGACAAAAAGGCATATGCATTTCAAATTCTATGGTGAGAGAGTGGAGATGAATTACTGCTAGGAGAAAAATAACAAAGTTGAATATGGAGCACAGTTGTAGAGAATATGAGCAATGTTTTGTGAAAGAACATGAACATCACGTGGTGGGCTTAGGATTGCATTGGTCCAAAGTACCTTGGAAGACACTGAAAACTGGAGTCAGAAGATCACCTTGGTAGAGTGCTGGGATGTGTGGCAGATAGAGAAGGCTGCAAAGAGGTTGGTGCAGTGGTTCAGCAAGAGATGTCTGAGGCTGGTGACCATCTTCCCAGTGAACATGGACAAAATCCACAGCACAGTGCTGATAGGAGGAACGGAAATTGATAGGTAACTTGGGAAGCAAACTTGAGTTTACATCTGGCCTGTGATTTTTACATCTCATCAGGGAGCTCCTGTCCATGCAAGTGCCATTTTTCTGAAGTTGCTCACTGACACTTCTCAGCATTTCTGCATATATAATGGAGATCAAACCCTGAGCCTTTGGAGTGGGAGCAATGACACCAAGACTCTAGACTACCAGAGAACTAATCTGAGGGAGTATCAAATAATGAGAACTTACACAAAGGAAGCCACTTGAATACAAAACCCAGCATCAGCCAACCACCAGTAGCACCTTGTAAGTGCCTCAGCTAAGGAAGAACAACACCAAAAAAAATTGGAAACCCAATCATCAGCAGACATTATTACCAACTCACTCAGCCTTGCCCATTAGAGGAAAAACAAAAACAAAACCCAGGACAAATCTCACCTTATATGAAGCTTACACAAACCACTGGACCAACTATAAGAGGGCAGAAAACAAAAGGAAGAAAGAATTCAGCCTTGAAGCCTGGGGAAAGGAGACTTCAAACACAATAAATTTAAAAAACAAATAATGAAAAGGCAGAGAAATGCTGCACAAATGAAGGAACAAACTAGAAACACAGAAGTCCAAATAAATGAAGAGGAAAAAGGCAAACCACATGAAAAAGAATTCATAATAATAATAAGAATTCATAATAATAATAAGAAAGCTGACAAAAGACCTTGAAAGCAGAATGGAGAATGCAAGAATCAATTAACAAAGACCTAGAATAATTAAAGAATAAACATACAGAGACCAACAGCACAATTACTAAAATTAAAAATACTCTAGAAGGAATCAATAGCAGAATATCTAAAACAAAAGGACAGTGAGCTGGAAGATAAAATGGTGGAAATAACATCTGAAGAGCAGAATAAAATAAAAGGGATGAAAAGAACTGAGGATAGTACCAGAGACCTCCGGGACATATCAAACATGCCAGCATTTGAACTATAGGAGTCCCAGAAGCAGAAGAGAAAAATAAAGGGTATGAAAAAATTTTTGGAGTGATTATAGCTGAAAAAAAGAAATAGTCAATCAAGTCCAAGAGGCACAAATTGTCCCATACAGGATAAACCCAAGGATAAATCCAAGAAACATAATAAACAAACTAAGAAAGATTCAACACAAAGAAAGAATGTTAAAAGCAGCAAGGGAAAAGGAACAAGTAACATACAAGGGAAACCCCAGATTTTTAACAACTGATCTTTCAGTGGAAATTTTGCAAGCGAGAAGAGAATGGCAGGATATTTTGAAAGCACTGAAAGGGAAAAATCTACAGCCAAGATTACTACACCTGGCAAGGATCTCATTCTTGATGGAGAATTAATGGAGAAACCAAAAACTTTTCAGAAAAGCAAGAGTTAAGAGAATTCAGTAACACCAAATCAGCTTTCCAACAAATGTTAAAGGGACTTTTATAGTCAGGAAATACAAGAGAAGAAAAAGATCTACAAAATCAACCCAAAGCAATTAAGAAAATGGGAACAGAAACATATATATCAATAGTTATTTTATTTTTTAACTGCATATATATGTATAATTGTATTTTTAATATAAATTTATTTATTTTAATTGGATTTTTAATATAAATTTATTTATTTTAATTGGAGGTTAATTACTTTGCAATATTGTATTGGTTTTGCCATACATCAACATGAATCCACCACAAGTATATACATGTTCCCCATCCTGAACCCCCCTCCCTCCTCCCACCCCGCACCATCCCTCTGGGTCGTCTCAGTGCACCAGCCCCAAGCATCCAGTATCATGCATTGAACCTGGACTGATGATTTATTTCATATATGATAATATACATGTTTCAATGCCATTCTCCCAAATCATCCCACCCTCGCCCTCTCCCACAGATTCCAAACGACTGTTCTATACATCTGTGTCTCTTTTGCTGTCTCGCATACAGGTTTATCATGATCATCTTTTAAATTCTATATATATGCATTAGTATACTGCATTTTTCTTTAAACACTGTATACGGTGTTTTTCTTTCTGTCTTACTTCACTCTGTATAATAGGCTCCAGTTTCATCCACCTTATTAGAACTGATTCAAATGTATTCTTTTTAATGGCTGAGTAATACTCCATTGTGTATATGTACCACAGCTTTCTTATCCATTCTAAGTTTATATATATATATATACACACATACACACACACACATACATATACACATATGTATATGCTGTCTCTTATACACATCTAGATGTGTATAAGAGACAGATCCTGAACCCCCCTCCCTCCTCCCACCCCGCACCATCCCTCTGGGTCGTCTCAGTGCACCAGCCCCAAGCATCCAGTATCATGCATTGAACCTGGACTGATGATTTATTTCATATATGATAATATACATGTTTCAATGCCATTCTCCCAAATCATCCCACCCTCGCCCTCTCCCACAGATTCCAAACGACTGTTCTATACATCTGTGTCTCTTTTGCTGTCTCGCATACAGGTTTATCATGATCATCTTTTAAATTCTATATATATGCATTAGTATACTGCATTTTTCTTTAAACACTGTATACGGTGTTTTTCTTTCTGTCTTACTTCACTCTGTATAATAGGCTCCAGTTTCATCCACCTTATTAGAACTGATTCAAATGTATTCTTTTTAATGGCTGAGTAATACAAAATGTAAACAGATTAAATGCTTAAACAAAGAGACACAGACTGGCTAAGCGGGTACAAAAACAAGATCCATGCTATCTACAAGAAACTCACTTCAGACCTAAAGATGTATATAGACTAAAAGTGAGAGGATGGAAAAATATATTCCCTGCAAATGGGAGGCAAAAGAAAGCTGGAGTAGCAATCCTTATACCAGAAAATATAGACCTTAAAATAAAGAAGATTACAAGAGATAAGGAAGGACACTACATAATGATCAAGGCATTAATCCAAGAGGAAGACATAACAATTGTAAATATCTATGCACCCAACATAGGAGAACCTCAATACATAAGACAAGCACTAACAGACATAAAAGGAGAAACTGAAAGTAACACAATAATAGTAGGAGACTTTAACACTCCACTCACACCAATGAACAAATCATCAAAACAGAAAATTAATAAGGAAACACATGTCTTAAATGATATATTAGATGAGATGGTTCTCATTGATATCTTCAGGACATTCCATCCGAATGCAGAAAAATATACCTTCTCAAGTGCACATAGGGCATTCTCCAGGATAGATCACATCCTGGGTCACAGGTTAAATTTCAGTAAATTTAAGAAAATTGAAATTGTACCAAGCATGTTTTCTGACCACAACACTACGAGACTCAGTTCAATTCAGTTCAGTCGCTCAGTCATGTGCAACTCTTTGTGACCCCATGAATTGTAGCTTGCCAGGCCTCCCTGTCCATCACCAACACCCGGAGTTCACTCAAACTCACTATGAGACTAGATATCAATTAAAAGAGAAATAAACAAACAGACAAACAAAAAACTAAAAGGAAAACACAACCACATGGAGATTAAACATTATGCTTCTAAATAACCAACAGGTTACTGAAGAAATCAAAAGGGAAATAAAAAAAATTTTTCTAGAAACAAATGACAATGAAAACACAACTCAAAACCTATGGGATGCATCAAAATCAGCTCTAAGATGGATATTTATAGCAATACAGTCCTACCTCAAGAAACAAGAAAAACGTCAAATAGACAACCTCATTTTACACTGAAAAGAACTGGAAAAAGAAGAAGAAGAAGAAGAACAACAACAACAAAAATTTGCTAGAAGGAAATAACTCATAAAGATCCGAGCAGAAAAAAAAAAAGAAATGAAAGGACTATTAGGAACAACTATATAGCAATAAAATGGATACTGTAGAAGAAATGGATAGAGTCTTAGAAAAGTTCAATCTTCGAAGACTGAAGCAGGAAGAAATATAAATCATGAACAATCCACTTACAAGCACTGAAATTGAGGCTGTGATGAAAAAAAAAAAAAGAAAACTCCCAAAAAACAAAAGCCTAGGACTAAATATCTTCACAGGAGAATTCTATTAAACATTTAGAGAAGAGCTAATGCCTAACCTTCTAAAACTCTTTATAAAATTGCAAAAGGAACACTTCCAAACTCATTCTACCAGGTCACCATCACCTGGATACCAAAACCAGACAAAGACAACACAGAAAAAGAAAACTATAGGCCAAAATTGTTGAACATATATACAAAATTCCTCAAAAAAATTTTAGCAAACAGAATTCAGCAACACATACAAAAGCTCATACATCATGATCAAGTTGGGTTTATTCCAGGAATGCAAGGATTTTTCGGTATACACAAATCAATCAATGTGATACACCATATTAAAAAATTGAAAGATAAAAACAATATGATAATCTCAACAGATGCAGAAAAAGCCTTTGACAAAATTCAGCACCCATTTATGATTTAAACTCTTCAAAAATGGTCATAGAAGGAACCTACCTCAACATAGTAAAGGCTATATATGATAAGCCTACAGTAAACATTATTCACAATGGTGAAAAACTTAAAGCATTCCCCCTAAGATCAGGAACAAGACAAAGGTATACACTTTCACCACTGTTATTCAGTAGTTTTGGAAGTCCTAGCTACAGCAATCAGAGAAGAAAAAGAAATAAAAAGAATCCAGATCAGAAAAAAAGAAGCAAAGCTCTCACTGTTTGCAGATTACATGATACTGTACATAGAAAATGCTAAAAATACTATCAGAAAACTACTAGAGCTAATTAGTGAATTTAGCAAAGTCACAGGATACAAAATCAATACACTGGAATCACTTGTATTTCTACATACTAACAATGAAAAATCAGAAAGAGAAATTAAGGAATCCTTACCATTGCAACAAAAGCAATTAAATATCTAGGACTAAATTTACCTAAAGAGACAAAAGAACTGGACACAGAAAATTATAAGACACGAATGAAAGAAATCAAAGATAACATAAACAGAGAAATATTCCATATTCCTGGGTAGGAAAAATCAATATTGTGAAAATGTATGTACTACCAAATGCAATCCACAGATTCAATGGGATCCCTACCAAATTACCAACGACATTTTTCACAGAACTAGAACAAAAACTTCACAATTCATATGGAAGGAGACACAAAAGACCCAGAGTAGCCAAAGCAGTCTTGAGAAAGAAGAATGGAGCTGGAGGAATGAACCTTCCCAACTTCAGATTATACTAGAAAGCTACAGTTCTCAAGACAGTATGGTACTGGCACAAAAACAGAAATATAGACCAAAGAAAAAAAGATAGAAAGCCCAGAAATAAACCCATGCACCTATGGGTCCCTTATTTTTGACAAAGAAGGCAAGAATATTCAATGGGGCAAAGGCAGCCTCTTCAATAAATGGTGCTGGGAAAACTGGACAGCTACATGTAAAAGAATGAAATTAGAACACTTCCTAACACCATACAAAAAGATAAACTCAAAATGGATTAAAGACCTAAATGTAAGAACAGAAACAATAAAACTCTTAGAGGAAAACATAGGCAGAACATTCAATGCCATAAATCAAAGCAAGATCCTCTATGAACCACCTGCTAGAGTAATGGAAGTAAAAACCAAAGTAAACAAGTGGGACTTGATTAAACTTAAAAGCTTTTGCTAGGCAAAGAAAACTATAAGCAAGGTGAAAACAAAACAACACTCCTCAGAATGGGAGAAAATAATAGCAAATGAAACAACTGATCAAGGATTAATTTCCATAATATACAAGCAGCTCATACAACTCAATACCAGAAGAAAAATAAAATAAAAAAAGTGGGGAAAAGACCTAAACAGACATTTTTCCAGAGAAGACATACAGGTGGTTAACAAACACATGATCACTCATTATGAGAGAAATGCAAATCAAAACTACAATGAGATATCACCTCACATCAGTCAGAATGGCCATCATCAAAAAGTCTACAAACAATAAATGCTGAAGAGGGTGTTGAGAGAAGGGAATTCTCTTGCAATGTTGGTGGGAATATAAATTGATACAGCCACTGTGGAAGATGATATGGAGATTCCTAAAAAAAAACAACTTGGAATAAAACCACCATATGATCCAGCAATCTCACGCCTAGGCATATATCCTGCTGCTGCTGCTGCTGTTGCTGCTAAGTTGCTTCAGTCATATCCGGCTCTGTGTGATCTCATAGATGGCAGCCCACCAGGCTCCCCTGTCCCTAGGATTCTTCAGGCAAGAACACTGGAGTGGGTTGCCATTTCCTTCTCCAGTGCAGGAAAGTGAAAAGTGAAAGTGAAGTCACTCAGTCGTGTCCAACCCTTAGCGACCCCATGAACTGCAGCCCATCAGGCTCCGCCATCCATGAGGTTTTCCAGGCAAGAGTACTGGAGTGGGGTGCCATTGCCTTCTCCCTGAGGAAATCAAAATTGAAAGAGACACACGTTTCTCATTTTTCATTGCAGCACTATTTAAAATAGCTAGAACATAGAAGCAACCTGGATGTCCAACGACAGATGAATGGATAAAGAAGCGGTGGTACCTATACACAATGGAATATTGCTAAGCCATAAAAAGGAACACATTTGAGTCAGTTTTAATGAGGTGGATGAACCTAGAGCATATTATACAGAGTGAAGTAAGTCAGAAGGAGAAAGATAGCTATCTATACTAATGTATACATATGAAATCTAGAAAAATGGCAATGAAGAATAGAGAATAGACTTATGGACATGGGGAGAGGGAAGAAGAGGGTGAGATGTATCGAAAGAGTAACATGGAAATTTACATTACCATGTGTAAAATAAATAGTCAATGGTAATTTGAAGTATGGCTCAAGAAACTAAAACAGGGGCTCTGTATCAACCTAGAGAGGTGGGATGGGGAGAGAGATGGGAGGGAGGTTCAAAAGGGAGGGGATATGTGTGTACCTATGGCTGACTCATGTTGAGTTTTGCTAGAAAATAGCAAAATTCTGTAAAGCAATTATCCTTCAATTAAAAAAATAAGTTAAAAAAGAAAAAAGATAAAGGTTATGGGAAGATGACTAATCTAATGATACAGGTGGAGAAGGAGATTAAAGTCACATTACTGTAAGCTTTGAGTACCAAACAAAAAAGCTTGAACGTGATTTGGTAGGTAATGAGCAAAAATGATAAAAAATAAAAAGCACCTTGAAAAGTTAGCAAGGAGGATGTGCTCGTTATTCAGTGAGCATTGACATAGCTAGAACAGCTTGCACAGTTTACAAAGTCATATGATTTTAATTTAAAAAGACCTTGAGATGCTCAGAGATGGACAGAGATGACAGATTGATGACCTTCTCATGCAGCCTAATATTCCAGGAAATCCTTAAAGCTGCCGTTCATTAAAGAAATATGAAAATGGGGCATGGCTTGCCACAGTCCTGCCAGCTTAAATTACACATTTAATTAGTTTATGACACTGGACTGTAACTAAAGCAAGGGGAACTGATGGATGATACATGCTGTTACTCCTAGGAAGAAATTGGAACACATCTTGAGTCAATCAAGCATACACGGAATTTCTGCCTCTATATTTCCTTCTTTTTGTATGTACCTTCAAATGCGCATTATTATTTCCTTTGCCTCAAATAGGAGATTAGAATTACATAAAATGGTAATGTTTTTCCTAACTTAAAGTACACTATTGATCAATTTAAAAGTGGCATATATCATGCACATAAGGAAATAAAAAGCTAAATCTGCAAAATAAAGTGTTAGTAATAGATAGCATTTAAGTTGCTGGTAATTAAATATTGTAAGCTCAAAATACAATTTATTCCTAGCAAAGAACATGTTTGCAACATCATTTTTCTTCTATGTTGTGAAGACCATATTATATTCTTATATTATCAAGAGCCTTCAATGTTGGTAGTATATAAGCAACCTATAAATAATCTAAATCAATATGGCCTATTGTAATCAGAATTGTCACTCAAAACTGATAGAAGTCTAACCCCCAAACGAAAATGTTTAGAAATATAACCACATAATATTTACACCCTATCACTCTTTAAGGTCTATTTTACTTAGGTAATAATTGTTGAAGTCGTTACTATTGATAATGTTTGCAGACGTTACTATTTTCTACTGAACACGCACACATATATCAAGTACAGTAGGTCTGTAAATAAACAATATTCCCAAATAATAATAGGCTGTAAAGGGCTGAACAATATAGAATGAAATGCAAAAGACAAGGATTCTGAGAAGGTGCAGAATATAAAGCACCAATTGAACTAGCAGAATCTTTCTTATGTAACTATCTTGTAACCTTGGAAACTACAAAATGCTCGCAGCTTCAAAAGGGGAAGACTCGAAGTGTATAACCTTAGTCAACTTAAGCTTTTGGCATAGAAGCAACTACCTATCTCGCATTTTCAGTCCTATGTCAGTATGTACATGTGTTCTAGAGCAGCTTGCACACAACTTGTGGGGGACAGTGTGGACAAAAATGACCCTGTTCTCAAATATCAGACAGCTGCATCCTGCTCAGTGATTGCTGCTTCTGATTCTCAGAGGTGCAGCCAAGTTGGCTGGCAGCCATTGTTTTTACACTTTCCCCTCTTGTTACCATATTCCTCCTCTTCAGCTGAAGTAACTTCCAGAAGATTTGAAATGCTGATACCTTTATTTCTTCCCTCTTTGGTTTTCTCATTTTCCCTTTTGAGAGCCAGACATTAAGGACATGGGCATTCAAAATTAACTACATTTGCACAAGTCACCATGATGGCTCAAAGAAAGGAAAATCTCAAAGATTACCTATTAAGACCTTAACTTTACCCTTGGCCCAGAGATAAGTTGCAACAATCAAATAAGCAAAAAACGAAGCAAAGTAAACAAACAAAACACTCTGAAAGGAAGAAAATCTGGCTTTCAGAGTTACCACATTATCAGATTCAAATATCCAATGTTAACAGCAACAATGACAACAACAAGAAAGCCCCACAGTAAACAAGGTAACTGGAAAGTATGTCCAACAGAAAAGTAAATAAATCAAAAGCCTGATAATGGATCTACCTCACAAAATCTTCAAATTAACTATCTTATGTATGTTTTAATATTTACAGAAATTTATGGACAAGGCAAGCAAACAATGCATGAACAAAATAAAACTATTGATAAATATATAGAAAACGTAAAAGAGAACAAGAAAGAAATTTGGGAATTCAAAATTATAATAAATGAAATACAAAATTTTCTGGAAGTGTACAAAGGCAGATTTTAGCAAGAAGAAGAATTAGTAGGCTAGAATACAAGTGTGAAAATTATTAAATCTGAGGAGCAGAAAGAAAAAATATATATATTAAAGAAAAGTGAGTATGCATTGTGGCAGTCCCAGAAGCGAGAAAATAAGTGAAGTCACTCAGTAGTGTCGGACTGTTTGTGACCCCATGGACCCTACCAGGCTCCTCCGTCCATGGGATTTTCCAGGCAAGAATACTCAAATGGGTTGCCATTTCCTTCTCCAGGATATCTTCCCGACAGAAGGATTGAACCTGGGTCTCCCATATTGTAGGCAGATGCTTTACCGTCTGAGCCACCAGAGAAATCCAGAAGAGAGAAAGGGACACATAAATATTTAACAAAATAATGGCTAATATCTTTCCAAATCTAATTAAAAATATGAATATAAATAGCTACAAAGCTCAATAAGTTCCAAGTATCAAGAACTCAAGGAGATCCACACTGAAATAAAGTATAATAAAACTTTCAAAAGACAAAGGCAAAAAGAGAATCTTGAAAACAGCAGAGAAGTGGCTCATCACAAATAAAGGATTCTCATTTACAGATTTCTCGGAAATTTTGGAGTCAGAAGGCAGTGGATCAATATATTCACAGCATTAAAAGGAAAAAAGAAACTGTCAAACAAGAACCTTATCTATAGCAAAAACATGAAGAATTTCTTCAACATTTCTTCAAATATGAGCAATATGTGGAAGAAAAGACATTTCAATGAAAAGTTGGGGTTCATTACTATTAGACTACTGTAGGCAGTCAAACATTTCAATAAAGGTAAATACATGAAGATAAATACATGAACAATTACAAAAGGAAGCATTATTTTAACAGTGGTTTTTTCAGTCTACTTTTTGTTTTCTACATGATCTAAAAAACTGAAATATTACTTAAAATATATTAGTCTAAAAGCTAGAATCATTGTAACATTGTGTTTTTAACTCCATATTTTGTTTTCCACCTAACTTAAGAGACTAGTACATTTAAAATACTTATTAGTTTATATTTTGGGGCACCCAATGCATAAAGATGTAATTTTGTGAAATCAACAACTGAAAGAGGTGATCTTCAAGCTGAAAATGAGCAGAGTTTTTATATGAATACGTTATTGATACTAAGTTGATATATATTTAAAATGTAGTATGTTTTGGATTTTACATGTAACTCTCACAGTAACTACAAAGAAGTAGCTATTATAATATACACAAAAGGAAATATTAGGAAAACTGCTAAAAAGCAATGAAAAAATCTAATAGCAGGGAAATAGAAGGGAAAAAACACATTAAATTTTAAGGGCAAGAGTGAAAATAACATACAACTTAATGGAAACTCTCAAAGTAAGAAGGTAAATGACTGGTATATCTACAGAGCTGAAAGAACAAAACAAAACAACTATTAAACAAGAATACTGTATACTGTGAAAAAATTTCCTAAAAATTACGTGAAACAAATATTCTTTTAGATAAAGAGTGAAGAAATGCATCCCTAAAAAACATAGGGCAAAATGAATGATACAAATGTATTCACCCAAAAGAAAACAGCAATGACAGGAAATAGAAAAGAATACAGATGAACCAAATACAAAAATATTAATATGATGGCAGGTTTATCCACTTTTATCTATATAATTATACCAAATATAAATGGAAGAAACACTAGAAGTAAAAGATTAAACTTATCAGAATGGACTTAAGCATCGCTTGTTTCTTCAGAATGATAAATATTGAATATAAGAATGTATAATGTCTGAGAGACAAAGGCTGGAAATAGTATACTATGTAAAAACAAACCAAATATGAGGAGCAATACTAAAATCATGTACCAAATATGTACATAATGTATAAAATATGTACATATATCAGAAAAAGACTTGTAAATAAGAATATTGTTAGAGCTATTGATTAGACATATCCTAATGATAATGAGGATAATTAGAGATACCAAAGGAACAGTTCATGCAAAGATGGGCTCGATAAAGGACAGAAATAGTCTGGACCTAACAGAAGCAGAAGATATTAAGAAGAGATGGCAAGAATACACAGAATTGTACAAAAAAGATCTTCACAACCCGGATAATCACGATGGTGTGATCACTCACCTAGAGCCAGACTTCCTGGAATGTGAAGTCAAGTGGGCCTTAGAAAGCATTGCTATGAACAAAGCTAGTGGCATTCCAGTTGAGCTAGTTCAAATCCTGAAAGATGATGCTATGAAAGTGCTGTACTCAATATGCCAGCAAATTTGGAAAACTCAGCAGTGGCCACAGGACTGGAAAAGATCAGTTTTCATTCCAATCCCAAAAAAAGGCAATGCCAAAGAATGCTCAAACTACAGTACAATTGCACTCATTTCACATGTTAGTAAAGTAATGCTCACAATTCTCCAAGCCAGGCTTCAACAATACCTGAACTGTGAACTCCCTGATGTTCAAGCTGATTTTAGAAAAGGCAGAGGAACTAGAGATAAAGAATGCTCCAACTACCGCACAATTGCACTCATCTCACATGCTAGTAAAGTAATGCTCAAAATTCTCCAAGCCAGGCTTCAGCAATATGTGAACCGTGAACTCCCTGATGTTCAAGCTGGCTTTAGAAAAGGCAGAGGAACCAGAGATCAAATTGCCAACATCCACTGGATCATGGAAAAAGCAAGAGAGTTCCAGAAACATCTTTTTCTGCTTTATTGACTATCCCAAAGCCTTTGACTGTGTGGATCACAGTAAACTGTGGACAATTCTGAGAGAGATGGGAATACCAGACCACCTGACCTGCCTCTTGACAAACCTGTATGCAGGTCAGGAAGCAGCAGTTAGAACTGGAGATGGAACAACAGACTGGTTCCAAATAGGAAAAGGAGTACATCAAGGGTGTATATTGTCACCCTGCTTATTTAACTTCTATGCAGAGTACATCATGAGAAACGCTGGACTGGAAGAAACACAAGCTGGAATCAAGATTGCTGGGAGAAATATCAATAACCTCAGGTAACACCACCCTAATGGCAGAAAGCAAAGAGGAACTCAAAAGCCTCTTGATGAAAGTGAAAGAGGAGAGTGAAAAAGTTGGCTTAAAGCTCAACATTCAGAAAATGATGATAATGTCATCCAGTCTCATCACTTCATGGGAAATAGATGGGGAAACAGTGGAAACAGTGTCAGACTTTATTTTTTTGGGAGCTCCAAAATCACTGCAGATGGTGACTGCAGCCATGAAATTAAAAGACGCTTACCCCTTGGAAGGAAAGTTATGTCCAACCTAGATAGTATATTCAAAAGCAGAGACATTACTTTGCCAACTAAGGTCCGTCTAGTCAAGGCTATGTTTTTTCCAGTAGTCATGTATGGATGTGAGAGTTGGACTGTGAAGAAGGCTGAGCACCAAAGAATTGATGTTTTTGAACTGTGGTGTTGGAGAAGACTCTTGAGAGTCCCCTGCACACTCTCAAGGAGATCCAACCAGTCCATTCTGAAGGAGATCAGCCTTGGGATTTCTTTGGAAGGAATGATTCTAAAGCTGAAACTCCAGTACTTTGGCTACTTCATGCGAAGAGTTGACTAATTGGAAAAGACTCTGATGCTGGGAGGGATTGGGGGCAGGAGGAGAAGGGGATGACAGAGGATGAGATGGCTGGATGGTATCACTGACTAGATGGACGTGAAATTGAGTGAGCTCCGGGAGTTGGTGATGGACAGGGAGGCCTGGCGTGCTGTGATTCATGGGGTCGCAGAGTTGGACACGACTGAGCTACTGAACTGAACTGAATGATAATGAAAATAATCCAATAGGAATATATCAGAATCTTATGGTTATAATCTCTGATAACTAATTCCAAAATTATAAAGCAAAAATTGACAGAATTTAGTAACGAGAAATAGATAATTATCATAGGAGACATCAATTAATGTCATTCTCATTCTTCTAGGCAATCATTTTCAAATCTCTCTGCTACACCTTCATATCCAATTGTTCTCTACGCACAAGAAACAAATTTCCCTCTGTCTTATAGGAGCATATGTAATCTCATTTGGGAGCCACCCAGATAATCAAGGATAATCTCTTTATCTCCTTAAATTAATCATATCTTGAAAGATTACCCCCACAAACAGAGAGACTACTGCTTGCTGTTTTTGCCATATGATATAACAGTAAAAAGTTATAAGGATTAGGATGCGGATATCTTGGGGAACCCTTGTTCAGTTTACCACAAGTGTTCATGCAGATGTCCTTCCTTATCAGAGTCTGATTGTAATGTTGCAGGCTTCCTGAGACAACAAATTCAGCTTTCTGTGAAGTGCTGGTCCTCTTATAATCAGATCCTGGGACAGATCTACTGCATAGACAGTCATTCAACTGTAGGAAATGTGTTTCTCTTTGAAACTATTAAGTAATGCCTTCAGTTAATATATGGATAACAGAGCTTTCATTTTTCTTTTCAAATAATCAGTTACACTCACTAAAAACATGCAATTCTGACAACAATTTAATTAAAGCCTCCTCCATCTCACTCCAATGCAGGAGATAGTGAATTTATCCATGTCTCTCCTCCCATTTGGATACATCACATTTCACAATGAGTGCACATCTTAATACTCTCAATGCTCCAACATGGCACAGTGCATATATACTTCATTTATCATCAATGATGGGATCCTTAATACCATCTTCTCTTTGAGGAATCCAACTCCAGCTTTATATCCTTAGAATCTTCTTCCTTTGATGAACCTGCTTAGGTTGTTGCTATTTAGTCAAAAAGTTGTGTCTGACTCTTTGTGACTCCATGGACTGCAGCATACTGTGCTTCAATTGTCTTTCACTATCTCCTGGAGTTTGCTCAAACTGATACCCATTGAGTCAGTGATGCCAATTAATAATTTCATCTTCTCTTCCTGCACTCAATCTTTCCCAGCATCAGGATCTTTTCCAGTGAATTAGCTCTTTGCATCAGGTAGCCAAAGTATTGGAGCTTCAGCTTTAGCATCAGTCCTCCCAACGAATATTCAGAGTTGATTTCTTTTAGGATTGGCTGGCTTGATCTCCTTGCTCTGCAAGGGACTTTCAACACTCTTCTCCAGCAGCACAATTCTATATTATCAGTCCTTTGGTGCTCAGCCTTCCTTATGGTCTAACTTTGACATCCATACATTACTACTGGAAAACCATAGCTTTTACTATATGGACCTTTGTTGGAAAAGTCATGTCTCTGCTTTTTAATACACTGTCTACATTTTCATAGCTTTTCTTCCAAGGAGTAAGTGTCTTTTAATTTCGTGACAGCAGTCACCATCATCTGTGATTTTGGAGGCCCCCCAAATTAAAAAAAAGGGGGGCTTCCCTTGTAGCTCAGCTGTTAAAGAATCCACCTGCAATGTGAGAAACCTAGGTTCAATCCCTGGGTTGGGAAGATCCCCTGGAGAAGGGAAAAGACTACCCACTCCAGTATTCTGGCCTGGAGAATTCCAAGGACTATATAATCCATGGAGTTGCAAAAATTTGAACATGACTGAGTGGGTTTCACTTTCAAAATAAATTTTGCCACTGTGATCAAATTTCCCCATCGTTTTGTCATGAAGTGATGGGACCAGATGCCATGTTGTTAGTTTTTTGAATGTTTAGTTTTTAAGTCAGCTTTTTCACTATCCTCCTTCACTTTCATCAAGAGCCTCTTTAGTTCCTCTTCTCTTTCTGCCTTGCAGGTGGTATCATCTGCATATCTGAGGTTGTTCATATTTCTCCCAGAAATCTTGATTCCAGCTTGTGATTCAACCAGCATGGCATTTCACATGATGTCCTCTGCATATATGTTCAATAAGCAGGGTGACAATATACAGTCTTGATGTACTCCTTTCCTAATTTGGAACCAGTCTGTTGTTCCATGTCCAGTTCTAACTGTTGCTTCCTGACCTGCATACAGACTTCTCAGGATGCAGGAAAGACGGTCTGGCCTTCTCATTTCTTTAAGAATATTCCACAGTTTGTTGTGATCCTCACAGTCAAAGGCTTTGGTACAGTCAATGAAGTAGATACAGACGTTTTTCTGGAATTCTATTGATTTTTCCATGATCTAGCAGATGTTGCCATTTGAACTCAGGTTCTTCTGCCTTTTTTATTTATTTATTTTTTATTTTTTTTAAATTTTTATTTTTACTTTATTTTACTTTACAATACCGTATTGGTTTTGCCATACATTGACATGAATCCACCATGGGTGTATATTAGCTCCCAATTCCGAATCCCCCTCCCACCTCCCACCCCACATCATCTCTCTGGCTCATCCCTGTGCACCAGCTCCAAGCATCCTGTATCCTGTATCAAACATAGGCTTGTGCTTCGTTCTTACATGTTAGTTTACATAAAGCCCACTTACACATCTGGAAGTTCTCAGTTCATGTACTGTTGAAGCATAGCTTGAGGATTTTGAGCATTATCTTGCTAACATGTGAAATTAGTCCAATGGTACCACAGTTTGATCTTTCTTTGGCTTTGCCTTTTTTTGGAATTGAAATGAAAACTGACCTTTTCCAATCCTGTGGCCACTGCTGAGTATTCCAAATTTTCTGGCATATTGAGTGTACACTGCCACAGCATCATCTTTTAGGAACTGAAATAACTCAACTGAATTCTATCACCTCCACTAGCTTTGTTCATAGAAATGCTTCCTAAGGTCCACTTGACTTCACACTTTAGGATGTTTGAATCTAGGCGGGTGACATTCTGGTTACATAAGTCATTAAGACCTCTTTTGTACAGTTTTTCTGCGTATTCTTGCCACCTTTCTTTATCTCTTCTGCTTCTGTTAGGTCCTTGTTGTTTCTGTCCTTTACTTAGTCCCTCTTTGCATGAAATGTTCCTTTGGTATCTCTAACTTCCCTGAATAGATGTCTAGCTGTTCCCATTCTATTGTTTCCCTCTATTTCTTTGAATTGTTCACTTAATAAGATTTTATTCTCTCTCCTTGCATTCTTTGCAACACTGCATTCAGTTGGGAATACCTTTTTCCTTTACCACTGCCCTTTGCTTCTCTTCTTTTCTCCACTATTTGTCAAGCCTTCTCAGACACCCATTTTGCCTTCTTGCATTTCTTTTTCTTTGGGATAGTTTTGGTCACTGCCTCCTATACAATGTTACCTCTGTCTGTAGTTCATCAGGGACTCTATCAGATCTAATCCCTTGTATGTATTCTTCACTTCCACTATATAATCATAAGGGATTTGATAAGATCATTCCTGAATAGCCTAGTGATTTTCCCTACTTTCTTCAGTTTAAGTCTGAATTTTGCAATAAGGACTCATGATCTGAGCCAAAGAGAGCTCCAGGTTTTGTTTGTTTGTTTGGTTTAACTGACTGTATAGAGCTTCTCCATCTTCAGCTGCAAAAATATAATCAATCTGATTTTGGTACTGACCGTCTGGTGTTATCTGTATGTAGAATCATCACTTGGGTTGCTGAAGAGGGTTTTTGCTATGACCAGTATTTTATCTTGGCAAAACTCTGTTAGTCTCTACCCTGCTTCACTTTGTACTCCACTGTGCACTAAAACTTGCCTGTTACTTCAAATATATCTTGACTTCCTAGTTTGCCTTCCAGTTCCCTAGGATGAAAAGGACATTCTGTGTGTGTGTTAATTCTAGAATATCTTGTTCTAGAAGTTCTAAAAATTCGAGGAGATTTGTAGAACTGTTCAGCTTCAACCTCTTCAGCATCAGTGGTTGGGACATAGACTTGGATTACTGTGATGTTGAATGGTTTGCCTTAGAGATGAACCAAGATCATTCTGTTGGAGACTGTACACTCATAATGCATTTTAGACTCTTTTATGGACTATGAGGGCCACTCTATGTCTTCTAAGGAAATTTTGCCCACTATAGCAGATAAAATGGTCATCTGAATTAAATTCTCCCATTCCCATCCATTTTAGTTCACTGATTCCTAAGATGGTATTATTCACTCTTGCCATCTCCTGCTTGACTACATCCAGTTTACCTTGATTCATGCACCTAACATGCCAAGTTCCTATGAAATACTGTTCTTGCTCAGATTAATGAGATATATCTATTTTTCTTAGACTATGCGTGCTCAGTTGTGTCTGACTCTTTTCAACTTCATGGACCATACCTGCCAGGCTCCTCTGTACATGGGATTTCCCAGGCAAGAATACTGGAGCAGGTTGCTATTTTCCTCCTCCCAGGGATCTTCCCAACCCAGGGATCAAACTGTTGTCTTCTATAACTCCTGATCTGGCAGGTGAATTCTTTACCACTGAGCCACCTGAGAAGCCCCTGTCTTGTATTGGGTTCCTCAGAAACACACTCTGAAATTGGGATTCATGTACAAGTTATTTATTAAGAAAATGCTCTGGAAGAAAGACTAGTGCAGGTGTGAATGAAGCAGGGGAAGAAACCAAGCAAAGGGGAAATTTCAATCGAAGTGTTATGAGAGCTATATTTAACTTTATTCGACAAGAATTTTCTAGAGTGGTAATTGTTCTTCAAAAGTTGGTCTATGTTTAGTCATGGGAGCTGATTTTTACTATGCTCTGCCTATCAGTCATTGACTTCTTTGGGGAGACACAATTCATAGACACTAGTAGGCTTCTATGTGTGGGCAAAGAGGCCCCAGAAACATAATAAAAGTCCTCCAGGAATGAATTTCAACAGCTTGAACATCAAAGGCTGATAGAGTTTTGTCAAGAGAAGACGCTGGTCATAGCAAACACCCGCTTCCAACAGCACAAGAGAAGACTCTACACATGGAAATCACCAGATGGTCAACACCAAAATCGGATTATTTTCTTTGCATCCAAAGATGGAGAAGCTCTAGAGAGTCAGCAAAAACAAGACTGGGAGCTGACTGTGGCTCAGACCATGAACTCCTTATTGCCAAATTCAGACTGAAATTGAAGAAAGTAAGGAAAACCACTAGACCATTCAGCTATGACCTAAATCAAATCCCTTATGATTATACAGTGGAAGTGAGAAATAGATTTAAGGGACTAGATCTGATAAAGTGCCTTATGAATTATGGATGGATGTTTGTAACATTGTACAGGAGACAGGGATCAAGACTATCCCCATGGGAAAGAATTGCAAAAAGGCAAAATGGCTGTCTGGGTAGGCCTTACAAATACCTGTAAAAAGAAGAGAAGTGAAAAGCAAAGGAGAAAAGAAAAGATACAGGCATCTGAATACAGAGTTCCAAAGAATATCAAGGAGAGATAAGAAAGCCTTCCTCAGTGATCAATGCAAAGAAATAGAGGAAAACAACAGAATGGGAAAGACTAAAGATCTCTTCAAGAAAATTAGAGATATCAAGGGAATATTTCATGCCAAGATGGGCTCAATAAAGGACAGAAACAGTATCGACCTAACAGAAGCAGAAGATATTAAGAAGAGGTGGCAAGAATACACAGAAGAACTGGACAAAAAAGATCTTCATGACCAAGATAATCATAATGCTATGATTACTCACCTGGAGTCAGACATCCAGGAATGGGAAGTCAAGTGGGCCTTAGAAAGCATCACTATGAACAAAGCTAGTGGAGGTGATGGAATTCCAGTTGAGCTAGTTCAAATTCTGAAAGATGATGCTGTGAAAGTGCCACACTAAGTATGCAGGCAAATTTGGAAAACTCAGCAGTGGCCACAGGATTGGAAAAGATCAGTTTTCATTCCAATCCCAAAAAAAGGCAATGCCAAAGAATGCTGAAACTACCACACAATTGCACTCATCTCACATGCTAGTAAAGCAATGCTCAAAATTCTCCAAGCCAATGCTGAGTGCTGAAGAATTGATGCTTTTGAACTGTGGTGTTGGAGAAGACTCTTGAGAGTCCCTTGGACTGCAAGGAGATCCAACCAGTCCATTCCAGATCCTACCATCTCCATTCTAAAGGAGATTAGTAGTGTGGTTTTTTTTGAAGGAATCATTCTGAAGCTGAAACTCCAGTATTTTGGCCACCTCATAGGAAAAGTTGACTCATTGGAAAAGACTCTGATGCTGGGAGAGATTGGGGGCAGGAGGAGAAGGGGACGACAGAGGATGAGATGGCTGGATGGTATCACTGACTCAATGGACATGAGTTTGTGTGAACTCCGGGAGTTGGTGATGGACAGGGAGGCCTGGCGTGCTGCAATTCATGGAGTCGCAAAGAGTCAGACACAAGTGAGAGACTGAACTGAACTGAACATCAAAACCTTAGAAATGCACACACACACACACACATAATAAAAGAAAAAGGAAGGGGGATGATCTGAGGTTATCTAGGCATAGCTCTAACAGTGACTGCTGGAAGATGATTAACTGTATACCACCACCTTCTGCTCACTGACTCTCTCACAAAAATACTTTTGTCCTATTTCCCTAGCTTGCAGCACTCCACATCCATTTGCTTTTGCATTCCTTTCCTCTCTTAAAATATGTTTAATTGGATGATAATTACTTTATAGTGTTCTATTGGTTTCTGCCATACAACAATGTGAATTAGCCACTAGTTTACATATATCTCCTCCTTCTTGAGCCTCCTTTCCATCCCACCTCTCTTGTTCATCACAGAGCACTGGGCAGAGCTTTCTGTGTTATATAGCAACTTTCTACTAGTTATCTATTTTATACATGGTAGAGTCGGACACGACTGACTCGACTCAGCAGCAGCAGCAGCAGCAGTGTGTATTATATGTCATTGCTATGCTCTCAGTTTGTCCCACCTTCTCTTTCCTCTTGTGTCCAGAAGACCATTCTGTATGTCTTCATCTCTTTTCCTGCCTTGAAAATAGACTCACCAGTGCCAGTTTTCTAGGTTCTATATATATGCATTAGCATACAATATTTGTTTTCTCTTTCTAACTTTCTTAACTCTCTATAACAGGCCTTATCCACCTCAGCTCAAATGACTCAAATTTGCTCCTTTTATGGCTAAATAATATTTCATTCATTTCCAAACACGCTGTCCTCAGGCACATTTGCCTTTGCTATTCCCTCTGTTTATAATTTTTTATCCCTTAGATATCACCATTATTCCATCTCTACATAAAATCTTCCTCACAGGAAAGGTTTTCCCTAATCATGACTTTCAAAATTATACACAACCACCCACTGTGGTCGCCTTTTATTTTAGATTCTGTTTCTTCATGACTCATTAGTTACAATATCTTGCCTAAATCACCTGGCTTCAAATTTCCAGTGTCATTACTTACTAGCTGCATATATTAATCATTCACTTTAGTTTTCTTCATTAATTTACAGCAGACATCACAGAAATAAAAAGGATAATAAAAAACTACTACAAGCAAATATATGCAAATAAAATTGATAACTTGGAATAAATGGACAAACTCTTAGAAAACTACAACCTTCTATGACTGAAGCAGAAAGAAATAGAAAATGTAAACACATCAGTCACAAGCAATGAAATTAAAACTGTATTGAAAGTCTTCCAACTAACAAAAGTCGAGGATCAGATAGCTTCACAGGTGAAGTCTGTCAAACATTTAGAGAAATGTTCTCCTTCTCAATCCCTTCCAAAATTTTTCACGGGGAGGAACACAACCAAGCTCATTTTATGAGGCCATCATCACCTTGACACCAAACCTACATAACAATATCAGAAAAAAAGAAAGAAAGAAAAATTGTAGGGCAATGTCAATGATGAACATAGATACAAAGATTCTCAACAAAATGCTAGCAAACAAAATCCAAAAACACATTAAAAGAATCATACACCATGGTCAAGTGGGATTTATCTGAGTGATACAAAGATTCTTCAATATACATGAATTAACGTGCTACATCATGTTGACAAACTTTAAAAGTCATATAGTCATCTAAATAGATGCAGAAAATCTTTTGACAAAATTCAACACCCATTATGAAAGAAACTCTCTAGAAAGTGAACATAGAGGGAATCTACCTCAACATAATAAAGACCATATACAACAACCCCAAAGCTGGCAACATCCTCAATGGTGAAAACCTGAAAGCATATCCTCTAAGATCAAGAAGTGAAGGATGTCCACTTTGCCATTTTTATTCAACATACAGTTTTAGAAGAAGGCAATGGCACCCTGCTCCAGCACGCTTGCCTGGAAAATCCCATGGACGGAGGAGCTTGGTGGGCTGCAGTCCATGGGGTTGCGAAGAGTTGGACATGACTGAGCGACTTCACTTTGACTTTTCACTTTCATGCATTGGAGAAGGAAATGGCTCCCCACTCCAGTGTTCCTGCCTGGAGAATCCCAGGGACAGGGGAGCCTGGTGGGCTGCCATCTATGGGGTCACACAGAGTCAGACATGCCTGAAACATCTTAGCAGCAGCAGCAGTTATGTCTATCTGAGAAGAAAAAGTAATACAAAAAATACAAACTGGAAAATAAGAAGCAAAACTGCCATTGTTTTCAGGTGATGTGATATTATACATAGAATATCCTAAAGATGACACCACAAAATCACTGGATCTAGTCAACAAATTTGGTAACATTACAGAGTGCAAATTTTTTTTTTT
>SJYT01076924.1:46211-56371 GCA_006410635.1 Cephalophus harveyi | reverse complement strand
TCAAATTGAAGAAAGTAGGGAAAACCACTAGACCATTCAGGTATGACCTAAATCAAATCCCTTATGATTATACAGTGGAAGTGAGGAATAGATTTAAGGGCCTAGATCTGATAGATAGAGTGCCTGATGAACTATGGAATGAGGTTCGTGACATTGTACGGGAGACAGGGATCAAGACCATCCCCATGGAAAAGAAATGCAAAAAAGCAAAATGGCTGTCTGGGGAGGCCTTACAAATAGCTGTGAAAAGAAGAGAGGCGAAAAGCAAAGGAGACAAGGAAAGATATAAGCACCTGAATGCAGAGTTCCAAAGAATAGCAAGAAGAGATAAGAAAGCCTTCTTCAGCGATCAATGCAAAGAAATAGAGGAAAACAACAGAATGGGAAAGACTAGAGATCTCTTCAAGATAATTAGAGATACCAAGGGAACATTTCATGCAAGGATGGGCTCAATAAAGGACAGAAATGGTCTGGACCTAACAGAAGCAGAAGATATTAAGAAGAGGTGGCAAGAATACACAGAAGAACTGTACAAAAAAGATCTTCACGACCCAGATAATCATGATGATGTGATCACTAATCTAGAGCCAGACATCTTGGAATGTGAAGTCACATGACATTATTCTCAATAAATGTTTGATACATGAATAAATGAGAAAATAAACGAATGTTTTATATCTGCAAAAAATCAAGGGTGATATCCCTTGTTCTCACTTGTGAGAGCAAAAATAAATCCTTCAACTTAGCATTCATATTTTTGTTCAAGTTTCCTTCAGGTTGATCTTTCATGAATGTTCAAACAGATCTACTATTCTAGTGAAACCAATGTAATAGAATTATTCTTTGAACTGTGAATTCTTTGAACTTTGAATTCTTAAATTCTTTGAATTGAAGATTTGAAATGTTTGATATAAATTTGAATCGTGATTCTTTCATCTACTACCTGTGAGATCTAATGTTGGTCCCCTAACCTACCTGAATTTTTATTTTCTCCTCTGCGAAATAATTAGTCCTCGATACTGGGAGATTTCAGTGAGATGATACATTTAAAAACTGATATCACAGCAACTGAAACAAAATAGGCAATCGTAACTAAGAGTTCCTTTGTCCTTTTGCTTGATACACCCTTTTGGAAAGTGATTCAATAATATATATCAATAATCATGAAGTCCATTTCTAGAAATTCTCCACAGGAAATGACCCAAATGAAGACAAATATTTATGCATAGTTATATTTTTATCATGTCTGCATTTCTAATATAGCCCCTCAGCAACAGATTGATTTTCTCACAGCAAGTATTCATTCAGGGTAATTCTCTGAACTATTACATTGTGTTCCTTGTCATCACCCTAACTTCAGGAGAAAGCTTTTTTCACACAGACTTTCATTTTGTCATTCAACATGTGCAAGGCAGAGTGAAAGAGAATAAAGAGATGAAGAAAACATTTTCCCCTCTCATTAAAATGTGGCAAATGTCCACTTTACTGAGCCACCATTCTTCTCCAGTTTCAACAAACTCTTACTCATTCCTTCAGTCAGTTTAGTTTTGCAACTACATGGACTGCAGCATGCCAGGCCTCCTTGTCCATCTCCAACTCCTGGAGTTTACTCAAACTCATATCCATTGCATTGGTGATGCCATCAAACCATCTCATCCTCTGTCATCCCCTTCTCCTCCTGCCTTCAATCTTTCCCAGCATCAGGGTCTTTTCAAATGAATCAGATCTTTGCATCAGGTGGCCGAAGTATGAGTCAGATCTTTGCATCAGGTGGCCAAAGTATTGGAGCTTCAGCTTCAGCATCAGTCCTTCCAATGAATATTCAGGACTGATTTCCTTAGGATTGACTGGTTGGATCTCTTTGCAGTCCAAGGGACTCTCAAGAGTCTTCTCCAACACCACAGCTCAAAAGTATCAACTTTTTGGCACTCGGCTTTCTTTATAGTCCAAATCTCACATCCATACATGATTACTGGAAAAACAATAGCCTTGACGAGATGGACCTTTGTTGGCAAAATAATATCTCTGTTTTTTAATGGGCTGTTTGCATTGGTCATAACTTTTCTTCCAAGGAGTAAGCATCTTTTTATTTCATGGCTGCAGTCACCATCTGCAGTGATTGTGAAGCCCCCCAAAATAAAGTCTGTCACTATTTCCACTGTTTCCCTATCTTTTCATCATGAAGCAATGGGACCAGATGCCATGATCTTTGTTTTCTGAATGTTGAGCTTTAAGCCAACTTTTTCACTCTCCTCTTTCACTTTCATCAAGACGCTTTTCAGTTCCTCTTCACTTTCTGCCATAAGGGTGGTGTCATCCATGTATCTGAGGTTATTGATATTTCTCCCAGAAGTCTTCATTCCAGCTTGTGCTTCTTCCAGCCCAGCATTTCTCATGATGTACTCTGCATATAAGTTAAATAAGCAGGGTGACAATATACAGCCTTGGTGTACTCCTTTCCATATTTGGAATCAGTCTGTTGTTCCATGTTCAGTTCTAACTTGCTTTTTGATGTGCATACAGATTTCTCAAGAGGCAGGTCAGGTGGTCTGGTATTCCCATCTCTTTCAGAATTTTCCACAGTTTATTGTGATCCACACAGTCAAAGGCTCTGGCATAGTCAATAAAGCAGAAATCGATGTTTTTCTAGAACTCTCTTGCTTTTTTATGATCCAGTGGATGTTGACAATTTGATCTCTGGTTCCTCTGCGTTTTCTAAATCCAGCTTGAACATCTGCAAGTTCATGGTTCATGTATCGCTGAAACATGGCTTGGAAAATTTTGAGCATTACTTTACTAGCATGTGAGATGAGTGCAATTGTGCAGTAGTTTGAGCATTCTTTGGCATTGCCTTTCTTTGGGATTGGAATGAAAACTGACCTTTTCCAGTCCTGTGGGCACTGTGGAATTTTCCAATCTTGCTGGCATATTGAGTGTAGCGCTTTCACAGCATCATCTTTCAGGATTTGAAATAGTTCAACTGGAATTCCATCACTTCTACTAGCTTTGTTCATAGTGGTGCTTCCTAAGGCCCACTTGACTTCCCATTCCAGGATGTCTGACTCTAGGTGAGTGATCACACCATCGTGATTATCTGGGTCATGAAGAACAATATAGTTCTGTATATTTTTGCCACCTCTTCTTAATATCTTCTGCTTCTTTTAGGTCCATACCATTTCTGTCCTTTATTGTGCCCATTTTTTGCATGAAATGTTCCCTTAGTATCTCTAACTTTCTTGGCAAAATCTCTAGTCTTTCCCATTCCATTCTTTTCCTCTATTTCTTTGCATTGATCACTGAGGAAGGCTTTCTTAGCTCTCTTTGCTATTCTTTGGAACTCTGCATTCAAATGGGCGTATCTTTCCTTTTCTCTTTTGCCTTTCACTTCTCTTCTTTTCTCAGCTATTTTTAAGGCCTCCCGAGACAACCATTTGGCCTTTTTGCATTCTTTTTCTTGGGGATGGTCTTGATCTCTGCCTCCTGTACAATGTCATGAACCTCTGTCCACAGTTCTTCAGGCACTCTGTCTATCAGATCTAATCCTTTGAATCCATTTGTCACTTCCACTGTATAATCATAAGGGATTTGATTTAGGTCATACCTGAATAGTCTAGTACTTTTCCCTACATTCTTCAATTTCAGTCTGAATTTGGCAATAAGGAGTTCATGATCTGAGCCACAATCAGCTCCTGGTCTCGTTTTTGCTGACTGTATAGAGCTTCTCCATCTTTGGCTGCAAAGAATATAGTCAATCTGATTTTGGTATTAACCATCTGGTGATGTCCATGTGTAGAGTCTTCTCTTGTGTTGTTGGAAGAGAGTGTTTGGTATGACCAATGTGTTCTCTTGGCAAAACTCTAATAGCCTTTGGCCTGGTTCATTCTGTACTCTAAGGACAAGGTTGCCTGTTTCTTCAAGGTGTTTCTTGACTTGCTACTTTTGCATTTCAGTCTCCTATAATGAAGAGGACATCTTTTTTTGTTGTTAGTTCTAGAAGGTCTTGTAGGTCTTCATAGAACTGTCAACTTCAGCTTCTTCAGCATTACTGGTTGGGGCATAGACTTGGATTACTGTGATATTGAATGGTTTGCCTTGGAAGTGAACAGAGAACATTCTGGCATTCTTGAGATTGCATCCAGGTCTGCATTTTGGACTCTTGTTGACTATGATGGCTACTCCATTTCTTCTAAGGGACTCTTGCCCACAGAAGTAGATATAATGGTGATCTGAGTTAAATTCACCCATTGCAGTCCATTTTAGTTCGCTGATTCCTAAAATGTTGATGTTCACTCTTGCCATCTCCTATTTGATCACTTCCAATTTGCCTTGTATCAAGGACTCATTCCTTGATCAAATTCATATGTTGCCTAAGCTATGATAGATTCTCTGACCTTCCTAGTAATTAAAGCTTTTCATTCCTTCCCCTTTGCTTCTATAGGATTCTGTTCACATTTTTAGGGTGAACGCATCATATTTTTTTTGTAAACACACCAAAGATATTCATAAATATCTTGTATACTCCATTGGACTGTGAGTCCTTCAACTGCAGTGACTTCCCAATCTTGTTCAACTTGAAAAGGACATGGCAAAAAATCAGGTACTCATGTTCTATAAATGTCTGTTGAGTAAATGAATAAACACATGGATAAGATCATACATTATATCTTTGATTTAATTCAAAACGTAGGATGTTTACTAAATAAAAAGGAAAAAAAAAGCCTTAAAGGTGGCTAGAGGAGGAAGAGTCTACCAGTTTTGGTAATCAGGAAAGATTTAATGGAGAAGGTATTGATAGCATTTGATATAGGCCTTAGAAGAAAAAAAATTTTTTTTTCAATAAAAAGAGAATAATGGACATTCTGGGTCTATAGGCCAGCCTGGGAAAAAGCAAAGAGCTAGGAAATAAGTGGGTATGGTTTATACATGTTTGGAGAACAAGGATACACTCCAATTTGTTGAGATATAGGAAATAAAACTGTGAAGGTGTTAGAGTCATATTTTATAGGACCTTAAAAGCTGAAGTGAAGGATTTATACTGAATTTTATAGGCTGTGTGACAGTGATAGTGCCAAGGGATATATTTTAGGAGGATAAAATTACTCTGGAATAGTTCTAGGAACATATCTATTGCACCTAGATGTAGGAGTCGTGTGGGAGTGAGAATGCAGGCACACAAGTGGAGAGACCAATTAGAAGTCTAGAAGGATGGAACTTAGATTAGAGTAGTGGGGTAGAGCCCTGAGCTGGGCCACTGAGTGATACATGGAAGTATATCTCCCAAGGTGTTCAGAGGCAATTCATTAAAGCCTTTACCAGTGGTCCAAGACCAACAATTTTGTGTTGAGACCAAAAAAAGAAAAAAGAATGAGGCTCAGATTCTGCTTTCAGAGAGCATTTTAGCCCAAGGAAGAGGCAAAGAGGCACACAAGCAACTGAAATCTTAGACAAACTATGATAACTGACAGAGGTATAATCAAAGTGCTCTGAGAGGCCAGGGGTCCAGAGCTCTGATTCTGATGACATGCTTGTAATCTTTTCTTTCTAGGATGGCTTTGTTCCATATTCATGTTCAAGTCTGCTATCCAGTAAACGTATACTTTTGAAATGTCACTTAACATTCCTGGAATTCACTTTGTCACCTGATTTACCTACTGAGAGGCCAATCAAAATAATGTCTGTTTGCTTAAATTCTGGAATATCATCTACCTTTTATATCCAGTCACTGTGATCTGCTCACCTGTGGGACACCTATAGGTTTCATCTTCTCCCAGTACATTTGATTATTCAACTGAGTATAACTAGGGATTCTATAAATTTTGAGGAACTATAGATCTTCTCAGCACATGAAGCTCTCTCAGCTGCCCACTGTGTGGTAGCTAGTGCCTTCGCAGAAATCTTTACCACTCTTGCCCTTACATAAACGATCAGTAGTATGATACTTTTACATAGCTCCTAAGTGGACAATGTTTAATGTATATTCCTGAAATGCTCCAGTCACCATCATATACGTTGGACTGGTTCTAAACAGAAATGTTAACACAGTTCAGTGAGGGTTAGGTCAGTGAGGAAGGTAGATGATACTTCAAAATTTAGACCAAGGAAAGAATTTCAGGGCATAGAGTACTAACAAGAGCAAAGGTGTCACGGCAGAAATTGACATGGTACACAGATGTGACAATAAAGAGAGTTTCCAGATTTGGAAAGAAGGTTGTGGTGGAAGTATCAAAGAAGAGAATATTAAGGAAAAAACCATCCACTCAATGAGAAAATTCAGGGAGACAAATTTTACTTTACTTTAACAGACATTTTCTTGGAAGGTGATGAGTGGCTGTGGCTAGAAGAATGTAAGTGGAGACCAAATGCCAAATTTGGAGAGTTTTGTAGAGAATATTTGTAGAGAATAATCCTACCTCAACTAGGGAACTACCATTAAATCCTGAGCCCCAAAATTGTAAGAGAATTTAATGAATAGCATATTCTTGATAAGGTGATAGACAGGAGGTAAATGGTATAGGAGGAATAAACAAAAAAAGGGAAAAGGGAAAGGAGGGAGGGACGCAAAAGAGGAAAGGAGGAAGAGGAGGGACATGGGACGGACGGTGGGAAGGAAGGAAGAAGAAAGAAACAAAAATGCAGAAGAGGGACAAAAGGAGGGAGGGAGATTAAAAAGAGAGAGGTAGGGAAGATAGAGAGAGATACACAGTTGAATCATATTCAGTACTGTCACATTGAGTATTTGTTGTTGTTGTTCCTCTCAATTCATTACTGTTAATAAACTCTTGGGGTCTATCCACTTGTGAATTTCTGATTGTGTGACCAACCATTGGTAGTCTATGAATGCTTTTAGTCATAAGTAATAAAGGAGAAGGGCCCAATTTGAGGTTTTGGACTCCTTCAAAAAGGGAAACAAGAACTTGCTAAAAAGACATCCTAATTGACTGCATCTTGTGAACTTTAAAAGTATCAGAGAAATTTAGCTCTTAAAGAACTGCTTAAAATATTTTATCACATTCCTGCCTTGATAAATTTAATAAACTGTGGTGCCTTCAGGGACCCAGATCCATATGAATTAACTGCCTTCAACTCAGAGCATCAGGGTCTTTATCTTCTGTCAGCTTAATTATGTGTTTAATTTTATTTTTAACATTAAAAAAAATGAGCCACACTAAGAGCAGCTTCAATTGTTTAATTAAACAAATGAATGTTGTTATATCTGGCATGATCAAAACTCTATAATTTGTCATGTTACTGTTTTATAGGGAGTGAGAGTTGAACTGTGAAGAAAGCTGAGCGCCGAAGAATTGATGCTTTTGAACTGTGGTGTTGGAGAAGACTCTTGAGAGTCCCTTGGACTGCAAGGAGATCCAACCAGTCTATTCTGAAGGAGATCAGCCCTGGGATTTCTTTGGAAGGAATGATGCTAAAGCTGAAACTCCAGTACTTTGGCCACCTCATGTGAAGAGTTGACTCACTGGAAAAGACTCTGATGCTGGGAGGGATTGGGGGCAGGAGGAGAAGGGGACAACAGAGGATGAGATGGCTGGATGGCATCACTGACTCGATGGACGCAAGTCTGAGTGAACTCCAGGAGTTGGTGAGGGACAGTGAGGCTCAGCATGCTGTGATTCATGGGGTCACAAAGAGTTGGACACAACTGAGTGACTGAATTGAACTGAAAGAGCTCCAAGGTTGTACTCAGGGAAGTCAGGGACTCAAAAGTCTACCTGCCTACTTTTCTAGAATAATGTAGTGGTCTAAATTGGTTGTGCAGTTATCTTGATATTAATATGTGGCTGATTCCACTAGAGTTCCAGCATGCTATTAGGTACTTTTCTAAGTTCTCTGTGCAGAAGTCTTTGCATGGCATAGATTGGAGACTTGACAGGTATAACATGGTATCATCAAGAAATTTGAATTCCCATAGGCAAAGCATCAGCCCACGACCACCGGTCCTTTTTACATTCTTTATATGTCCTATAAAACTGTTACTCTAGTTTACAAATAAATCAGCCTCACATCTCTAACCTGGCATTCTATCGGCCCTTCTAGTTCTTTTGAGCTTTCTGATATTGCTCCCTACTTTACAATCACATAAAGGCAGGGGTCCTACTTGCGATTCTCAGAATCTTGCATTTACTTGCACTCTGACTTACTGATAATCTTCATGGCTTTTGATTTCATGACTCCCCCACCCCTGCTATTTTGGACAAAGCTTCATTTCTTGTTTCAGAAAAACAAGTCTTTCCAGTATAGCTTGGTGTCCAAACATGATGGATACCCACACCCACTTTGTGTATTCTGGCTCCTTGTACAGATTCTGAATGTCTTCCATCCAGCCTTTTCTATACACTAGTGTCAAATAGTTTTCCTAATAAGAGCTTTGCTTATTTCTTCCTTGCCAAAAATCACTCAATGATTTCACATGGTCTTCAGTATAAGGTATAGATTTCTTAAGAAGATACTCAGATCTTTCAAACTTTAGGCCTAGATCAATATGGATGACTTATTGGACTCCAGCTTCCTACTTCTTTATTTACATGACATGAACAGAACCTCTCATTCTTCCTGAAATGTATTTTAATGCTTTTCCTCTTTTGTGCCTTTGTTCACACTTTCCCATAGGCTTGAAAATCCTTATTTTCAGTTTTCTGTCTTACAAAACATGTACTCTCTACTAGGAAGCTCATCATAATTTTATGGTTCTATTCTAACTACCACATAATTGAGTATCAACTGATCTATGCTGGGCCAATGGTCATATCAACTGATCTATGCTGGGTCAATGGTCATATCTTTACTAATGGCTAAATAGACTAAGAAATTGTCTATATTTTGGTCTCTATAAAGACCCTACTGTTCCTTCCCAAAGGTAGACTATTCACTTAGGCTGAGGCCTAGGGGATGAGAAGGAAAAGCTATGAAAAGAGCATAGCAGGAAAAGAAAGCACTATGTACAAGGTGGTAAATAAATAAATCACTGTATTCTAGGAATTTCAAGTGCTCTATATTGTGATGTAACTGAGATTCAGAATAAGAAGAAAAAATGTGTTTTGAAGAATGCTGGGTATATAGAATTAAATTAATGATAATTTATGCTTCAAGAGATACAATTATCTAGGCCTATACTTATTTTATTTCATTCTGTTTATTTGCTTATCTGTAAAATAAATTTTACACAAAAAGAAGAAGACTCTACACATGGCCATCACCAGATGGTCAACACCGAAATCAGATTGATTATATTCTTTGTAGCCAAAGATGGAGAAGCTCTATACAATCAGCAAAAAGAAGACCAAGAGCTGACTGTGGCTCAGATCATGAACTCCTTATTGCCAAATTCAGATTTAAATTGGAGAAAGTGGGGAAAACCACTAGACCATTCAAGTATGACCTAAATCAAACCCCTTGTGATTATACAGTGAAAGTGAGAAGTAGATTTAAGGGACTAGACCTGATAGACAGAGTGCCTGATGAACTATGGACAGAGGTTTGTGACACTGTAAATGACACAGAGATCGGGACCACCCCCATGGAAAAGAAATGCAGAAAAGCAAAATGGCTGTCTGAGGAGGCCTTACAAATAGCTGTGAAAAGAAGAGAAGTGAAAAACAAAGGAGAAAAGGAAAGATATAAGCATCTGAATCAAGAATTCCAAAGAATAGCAAGGAGAGATAAGAAAGCCTTTCTCAGCGATCAATGCAAAAAATCGAGGGAAAACAACAGAATGGGAAAGACTAGAGATCTCGTCAAGAAAATTAGAGATACCAAGAGAATATTTCATGCAAAGATGGGCTTGATAAAGGACAGAAATGATATGGACCTAACAGAAGCAGAAGATATTAAGAAAAGGTGGCAAGAATACACAGAAGAACTGTACAAAAAAGAGCTTCACAACCTAGATAATCACGATGGTATGATCACTCACCTAGAGCCAGACAGCCTGGAATGTGAAGTCAAGTGGGCCTTAGAAAGCATCACTATGAACAAAGCTAGTGGAGGTGATGGAATTCCAGTTGAGCTATTTCAAATCCTGAAAGATGATGCTGTGAAAGTGCTGCACTCAATATGCCAGCAAATTTGGAAAACTCAGCAGTGGCCACAGGACTGGAAAAGGTCAGTTTTCATTCCAATCCCAAAGAAAGGCAATGCCAAAGAATGTT
>SJYT01076924.1:0-45439 GCA_006410635.1 Cephalophus harveyi | reverse complement strand
GAAAGTGAAAGAGGAGAGTGAAAAAGTTGGCTTAAAGCTCAACATTCAGAAAACGAAGATCATGGCATCTGGTCCCATTACTTCATGGGAAATAGATGGAGAAACAGTGGAAACAGTGTCAGACTTTATTTTTTTGGGCTTCACAATCACTGCAGATGGTGACTGCAGCCATGAAATTAGAAGACGCTTACTCCTTGGAAGAAAATTTATGATCAACCTAGATAGCATATTCAAAAGAAGAGACATCACTTTGCCGACTAAGGTCCATCTAGTCAAGGCTATGGTTTTTCCTGTGGTCATGTATGGATGTGAGAGTTGGACTGTGAAGAAGGCTGAGCACCGAAGAATTGATGCTTTTGAACTGTGGTGTTGGAGAAGACTCCTGGGAGTCCCTTGAACTGCAAGGAGATCCAACCAGTCCATTCTGAAGGAGATCAGCCCTGGGATTTCTTTGGAAGAAATGATGCTAAAGCTGAAACTGCAGTACTTTGGCCACCTCATGTGAAGAGTTGACTCATTGGAAAAGAGTCTGATGCTGGGAGGGATTGGGGGCAGGAAGAGAAGGGGATGACCGAGGATGAGATGGCTGGATGGCATCACTGACTCGATGGACGTGAGTCTGAGTGAACTCCGGGGGTTGGTGATGGACCCGGAGGCCTGGCATGGTGCGATTCATGGGGTCGCAAAGAGTCGGACACGACTTAGCGACTGAACTGAACTGAATGAAAGCAAAAGAAATTAAGAAGAATTAGCAAGAATATACAGAACTATACAAAAAAGTCTTAATTACTTGGATAACTACGATGGTGTGCTGATTCACCTAGAACCAGACATCCTGGAATGTCAAGTTAAATGAGTCTTAGGAAGCATTGCTACAAACAAAGATAATAGAAATTATGGAATTCCAACTGAGTTATTTCAGATTCTAAAAGATGATGCTATTATAGTGCTTCACTCAATATGCCAGCAAATTTGGAAAACTCAGCAGTGGCCACGGGACTGGAAAAAGTCAGTTTTCATTCCAATCCCAAAGAAGGGCAGTGCCAAAGAATGTTCAAACTACTGTACAATTGTACTCATTTCACATGCTAGCAAGATTATGCTCAAAATCTTTCAACTAGGCTTCAGCAGTGTGTGAGCTGAGAACTTCCAGATGTATAAGCTGGATTTAGGAAAGGCAGAAGAACCAGAGATCAAATTGCCAACATTCACTGGATCATGAAGAAAGCAAAGGAATTACAGAAAAACATCTTTTTCCACTTCATTGGCTACAATAAAGCCTTTAACTTTGTGGATCACAAAAAAATTGTGGAAAATTATTAAAGAAATGGGAGTACCAGACCACCTTATCTGTCTCCTGAGAAATCTGTATGCACGTCAAGAAGTAGCAGTTAGAACTGGACATGGAACAATGGACTGGTTCCACATTGGGAAAGGAGTACATCAAGGCTCTATATTGTCACCCTGTTTATTTAACTTATATACAGAGTACATTATGTGAGATGTTGAGCTAGATAAATCACAAGCTGGAATCAAGATTTCCTGGAGAAATATCAACAACCTCAGATATGCAGATGATGGCAGAAAGTAAAGAAGATCTAAAGAGCCTCTTGATGAAGGTGAAAGAGAAGAGTGAAAAAGCTGACTTAAAACTTAACATTCAAAAAAGTAAGATCATTGTATCTGGTCCCATCACTTCATGGCAAATAGATGGGGGAAAGGTGGAATCAGTAACAGATTTTATTTTCTTGGGCTCCAAAATTACTGCAGACAGTGACTGCAGCCATGAAATTAAAAGACTCTCCTTGGAAGAAAAGTTATGATGAACCTAGAGTGAATATTAAAAAGCAGAGACATCACTTTTCTGACAAAGGTTTGTGTAGTCAAATCTATGGTTTTTTCTAACAGTTATCTACAGATGTGAGAGTTGGACCAGAAAGAAGACTGAGTGCGGTAGATTTGATGCTTTTGAATTGTGGTGCTGGAGAAGACACTGGAGAATCCCTTGCACTGCAAGGAGATCAAATCAGTCACTTCTAAAGGAAATATTCATTGGAGTATTCATTCTTCCAATGAGTATTCATTGGAAAGTCTGTTGCTGGAGCTAAAGCTCCAATACTTTGGCCACCTGATGTAAAGAGCCAACTCACTGGAAAAGACCCTAATGCAGGGAAAGATTGATGGCAGAAGAAGAAGAGGGCAATAGAGTGTGAGATATTTAAATAACATCATGGATTCAATGGATATGAATTCATACAGACTCCAAGAGATAGTGGACAGAGGACCCTATCCTCTGTTAATGGGGTCACTAAGACTTGGACATGACTTAGCAGTTAAACAATAATAACAGATACGAATAACCAACCAAGTTATTCACCTCCCCAGATTTGTTCAACCAAGGTTTTTCCTTGATGCTGCTGAAGACTAAATGAGGAAGATGACCTAGTACTAACTGCATTCTTGGGGTTTATCTTCACTGGAGTGAGGCTTAATGAGCTCCACCACCACCTTCATGCTGGCAGCCACGTTGTCTTGGCACTCTATCTGTTCATAGAGCTAGGCCTATGTGGTTGCAGTTCTAGATGTTTACGTTTCAGGAATAATCCAGCAGAGCCTGGCCTCACATGTTGCGTCATGCAACTCTTGCCTCCTCCACCCAGGGCTTCTCTGTCGTTGCTGAGGTACAAGCAACAATGTGACCTGCTTGGTGCCCACGCACTCACACTGGCTCACCTACTCAGGCCCATGAAGCTGCAGGCTACAGGTGGGCCAGCATGGAGGGCTGTGGGCTTGTGTACCACCCACCTCCTTAGTGACTCATTCTGTATCCTGCGACTCACAATGCTGATGTATCTGCTGCTACTGTCCTGGAACCTGTTTCCCCAGAAGCCACTAGAATTTAGATCACACAACCTGAAGTATGACAGAAGTGATGCTCAATAGGGCACATTTTCACTAACGGGCGGGGAGGGAAACTGAGAAACCAAATAGTTTAGTTGAAAAGCTATTGCCAGCCAAAAATACATCTATGTACGTTTACTTCCTTCTCCGTATATAATCCCATTTTCTCACTCTTGGTTCTGAGATGGCTTTCCTCATGAAGTAAAAAGCATTATTAGCATAAAAATTCTTATCTCAGGGAAGCCAGTCAGCATTCTAGACTAGTGAAACCATATAAGAGAAAGTACTGACACAGGGGTCAGTACCACATTTGTAGAGAAGAAAGAAACAGCCCAGTTGCAGCAAAACATATCCCTCTCTTCTAATTCACAGATTGCCTGGCCACCCAAATAGCTCTCTATATTCTTCCCCATGACCCCCTTGATAAGTCTAACAACTAAATCATCCCTTGATAAACTGATTACACCAGTCCCTTTCTACTCCTTCAGAGGACCTTACATTTTTCTATTTCACTTTTCACAACTTCATCAGTTCCAACCCAGATCATAATTGTCATGAGCCACACACCTTTTAAAAATATTGTAAGAGTCATGTAATAAAATTACCCATTTTAAAGTGAACTATTCAGTACATTTACAGTATTTTGCAACCACCACCTCTATTTAGTTCCAGAACATTCTCATCACCCAAAAAGTAGATCTCATACTCATTAAGCATTCCCCGGTCACATATTTTTAATTAATACCTTTTTTTCTGTATCCTCAGTACTCATCTAATAAATTCAGGAAAACATATACTCTCTATCTACTCTCAAATCCTTGTTTGATGAGTAAAACAATGTAAATCATTGCTATTAAGTTTAATATAATCTTTTAGTGATATGAAGTTACTAAGCAAGATACCAAGTAAGATTGAAATCTTCTAAATCAACCAGAGAGCAGGACTCAATTAAAATGTACATTTATTTTTGAAGCACCCACAATATGTAATGTTGAAGAAGGATTGTTTAAATTCACATTTATTGACTAATTCCATCTGCTACTCACAATGCGACTTACTACCTTTTATTCATTCAGTCCTTACACTAAGTCTATACAGTTAGAATTGTATTTTCTTGTTTGGAGGTGAGAAAACTAAGGCTTAAAGAGGTTAGATGAGAAATTCAGATGACCAGAACTCGCATTTGCAAAGACGCATCCTAAGACCTTTCTACTAAACCATCCTATCTCAAAACTTAAAATTTTGGGAACATGTAATAATTATCTTGGCTATCTAGCAGTGTGTGCATGTTAAGTTGCTTCAGTTATGTCAGACTCTGCGACCCTGGACTCTAGCCTGCCAGACTTCTCTGTCTATGGGATTCTTCAGGCAAGAATACTGGGGTAGGTTGCCATGCCCTCCTCCAGGAAATCCTCCCAACCTAGGGATTGAACCCATGTCTCCTTTGTCTCCTGCATTGGCAGGTGGGTCCTTTACTGGTAGTCCCACCTGGAAAGCCCATATATAGTAGTAGTAAACCTTAGTTAATTCTATAATATGACAGCTATCTAGCATTACATAACAAATCACTCCATAATTCAATGGATTAAGGCAACAATCATTTATTTGATCACAACAGTATTTATAAGCAATTTAGGCTAGACTCAGCTGGGAAGCTCTGCTCATCTCACTAGGGATTCCTAATGCAACTGTAGTCACTTGATAGTTAACTAGGATTGCATGATCTAAGATCGTCTTGCCCACATGTCTGGTAGTTGGTGTGACTGTTATCTAGGGTACCTGAGTTTTCCTTCACATAGTCTCTCATTCTTTAGAAAGGTAGATGACTCTTTCATGTAATGATAGGTGCATTCTAACACCAAAGCAAAATGACAAGGGATTTGAATGCCTACATGCAGAAATCACAGTGTCTCTCCTGCCACATTACAGTGATCAAAGAAACTGTAAGGCCAGTCTAGACACAAAGGGTGGGGAAACAGATCCCACCTCTCATGGGAAGAATGTCATCACACTGCAAAGGAGTGTGGATTTTGGAAACTGTGTTCCATTGATTAATGCAAAAAAATTATCACATGTTATCTGAAGTTAATTCTTGCCAACTGATTGCTTTTCTGTTTTTGCAAAGTCCTAGCACATGGACCTCTTCCAGTGTTTTTTTGGAGAGCAGGAATCAGGTCATTATTCACAGTCACTGTTCTGGTGCCTTCATGGGTGGATCAGGTAGGGAGTCTGAATACTGTTTCCATTTGTGTGGGTTGCACACCACCTATAGTCATCAGCACACAAGGCTTGATCACAGCTCATATTTCAAGTGATTTTGGGATCCAACCAAAACACTCCAGTTCTAAATGAGTTTAGAGTGGAAACAGATGAACATTAAAAAAAAAGGCTTTTTCTGCAAGAATATGTCTAGAAATAAACTCTGGAAATAAGTGATGTGGGAGCAGAACTCACATATGTTTCTAACTATTAGAAGTGCAGGAACTACAATGTGATAGTCATCCCACTGATCACCATCCTCCCCTGGGTGACTTGTTCCTTCCCCCTATATCAGTTCAGTTAGTATGGTCAATGGCTGTGATGTGGCTAGCTCTGTGTCCTTCAGGCATCTCTTCCTCCAATATCTCTGGGTATATTCCAGGGGGATAGCCATCTTTCCTCTGTGCCCACCCCCTATATTACTCATGCATTTTCCTATGGCAGCAATGACAGTGTACCTTGCAAACTTCCAACTACAGAGAAGCATAACTGATCTAGGAATCTGACTCCTGCAGTCTCAAATCCACAGCTGCATTTTCTCCAAAGCTACACTTATCACAGGTTGCTCCTGACCAAAAACCTAATGACTGAAGACTAAGGCAGACCCATTCTTGGGACCCATCTCCTCCAGAATGTGACTTTGGCTCATGGACTCCCCAGTGACATTGCTGAACCTTTCATCCAACCATCCCTCCCTCCTTTGCTTGTTGTTAGACTCATAAACTTAAAGGTCTCCAGGGCTCTGTGGCTCTTTCCTCATTTTTTCTCACAGGTATTTTCCCTAAGAAAATTTTTACATTTTTCAATCCTGTCTTTGCATCTGCTTATCAGGAGACTGGAACTAACACATTGCTCTGCCACTAGACCGTGAGTCCATTAAGGATTTAGGATACGTCATATACATCTCTACGTTCTCACTTTGTAGTACACTCCCTGATATATAGTTAATGTTCATAACAGTCTTGTAAGTGAGCAAATTCCAGAACTACTTATTCATTACATTTCAAAAATAACAACTAATGTTTACTGACATCCTATGGGCCAGATACTGGGCTAAGTGCTATATGAGAATTATTAAATTTAATCCTCATAACAACCTTTATTGTCTCTTATTTAGACACGAGGAAACTGAAGTACTGAAGACAGAGTAAGTAATGTGTCAAAAATCACATAACTAGCAAATAATAAAACTGGGACTTGAACTCAAGATGTCAGATTCTAGAGAAAACACCTTAGTCCAAAATATATTTATTCCAGCTACAATAATAGAGGATGAAAAAAATATGAGAGATGAAAAAGAAATAATTCCAAATTTCCAGATCCAGATTAGAAGAGACAGACGCCGTTCATTCATTAATACGTTGTATACCAACCATCTTCCAGGAACCACATTAAGCACTGAGAATTCAGATTGGGAAGAAAGGCGCTGATCCTGCCTGCAAGAAAATTACAATTTAGGAGGGAGACAGACAGGCAGACTCACAATGCCCTTCAATGTGGCAAATTCTAGGCAAGAGAAAGTATGGGGTGAGAGTCAGATGTGTGCCTTGTGAACGCTGCCAGTGGTAGAGGAGCAGGGCACACAGCAAGGAAGACTTCCTTGAGATAATTATGATGGAGCAGAAGACTTACGGCCGAGCAAAAATCTATAGGAAAGAAGGGGAGGGTGATCGATGAGTTAGAGGAAGGAATATCTGAGAGTCTGGTAATTTGACTGGGACTTAATGACGGGTAGAATTTTAATAAGGGAGATGGTGGGAAAGGACACTGTGAGCAGAGACAAGCAAAATATATAAAAGTGTGGAAGTAGGTCCTTATACTTGGTGTTTCCTGAATAATAATTGGGGGTGAAGCACAAGGTCCAGGGAAGAAGTTAATAGAAGGTAATATCTGAAAAAACATACAAGTTCATTGTTGAGGGTTTGAAAATCAGTATGACCAAGTTGGATGTTATTACTGTAGCATCAAGGAACTATGGAGTTTAAATAGGATAGAAGTATCACCAGATTTAAATAGACTAGTCTGACATGTTGCCCCAAGGTCCTATAAAGGTGGAAGAGCAAAAACCAACCTTAAGACAGAAAGGTAAGGGAGAGCAACCTTACATTCAATACCATTTATGTGCATAGTATCAGGCTGGTGTTTTTTTCCATATCTGTGTATTTAACCCAAAAACAACAGTTTGAAGTAGATACAAATGCCTTGTTTTACTGGTCAGAAGATAGCTCACAGAAGTTAACTTGCTTCCTCCAAACCACAGTAAGGTAGAAAGTGGTAAAGGTAAAGGTTGAACCCAGCTCTATCTGACTCCTGAGTCTGTACTCTATACCCACTCTAAGTTGTCTTTAAGCTTGAGAAGAACTTTGCAATTTTGTATCTTTTCTATTAGTCATTAAGCCAAAAAACAAATACTAATTAATCTCCTAGTATTTTTCTGGCCCTGTTTTATTTGCTAGGAATATAATGAACAATACAGGCAAAGCCCTACTTTGACACTTACATTATTGTCGGATATGAATGATGTTACATTAAAAAAAGAGAGAGATTTATGATAAGAGGTCATGAGTGCTATAAAGAATCATTAAACAAGGCTAAAGGATAAAGACTGAAGATTTTAGTGTTATCATTTTATTTTGTGCCATTAGGAAATGTGGCATTTGAACAGAGATTTTTAAGAAATGGTGGAGAATACGGATTTCTTAAAGAAAGTTTCTAGGCAGAGGCAAGAGAGTAAAAGTGCCCTTGACAGGACCTTACTTGACACGTTCATGGAGCAGCAAGTAAGCCAGTGAAGCAAAGCAGATGAGATGGAGAATGGTAAGAGAGGAAGTCAGTGAGTCACAGGGTGGTGGAACATGTATGGCCTTATAAGCCCTAGTCAAGACTAGAATTTTACTCTGAGATAGACAGTCATTAAAACAGTTGAACAGTATGAAGAGTAACACTATGAGGATTCCTATCTAACTGTCTCCTCTCTGGGGTCCGTGCTGCTACTCCTGTTCATATCCTATTCCTCACACAGCAAATCGAATCTAGTTACTCCTCTGCTTTCTTGGACTCTTAAAGAAGAAAACAATAAGGCAGGAAATAATGATTCAAGGCAGGTGATAGCATTGAAAAGATATCAATGTTTCAGTTTCTAATGGGGAATCACAGAATTGTAAAAGTGGGGGTATACGTGAATGAACTGAAAAGATAAGAGGTGACGCAGGCATTTCCCACATTTTATTGCAATTTAGATTCAATAAAATATGGAGTAATTATAAAGTCTAAGGTATGACAATGAATAGAGCTTCTGAGGAGAGCGAAAACAAAAGAACAGAGACGCCAAGGCATTAGAATAGTGACTGTCAAAATCACCAACAATGACAAGAGGAGTGATGACAAGGACACTGGAATACAGATGTTTCTCTAAGATGCTTTCCAGCTCTCACATGCTATGGTTCTGTTACTAAAACCAGTGTAGAAAAAACAGACAAACAAACAAAAAACCTTACTTGACAGGCTTGTTATTTACAGTGAGGTTGAAAGATGTCTATCAACAGAATAAAGTCTATATGGAATCATACACGCTGTGCTGAAAAGTCAGTAGGCTGTGCTGAGCTCCAAATCAGGATTAAAGACCTTTACTCATAGATCTGTTAAGACACCAATTAAGTGACTACATGGGAAGTTTTCCGAGCATGAGAAGTGCAAGAAAGATAAAATGAATGTATGGCAAAACCAATACAATATTGTGAAGTAATTAACCTCCAATTAAAATAAATAAATTTATATTTAAAAAAAGATAAAATGAGTAGATGGCCACCTGACTAGATGGTGTAGTAATGAGGGACAAGACATGGAATATGTGCACAGGTTTATTCCTAAACCGTTTGGACAAGAGTCATTAACTCTTCTTGATCAGAAGTTTCTTTCTGCCTGTACAATTATGTACATAATTACTCTAGGAGGACACAGTGTTATTAAGAGGAAAATAAGACCACAGACTTGGTTTTCCACACTTTCTATGTACATAGTATGTATTTATCTCATGAATGTTTGATGGTGATAATGATGGGAATGATAAATAGCCATATTTTCCAAACTTAGAAACTATATATCTTGTTGACCAGTTATCAGTAATCAGGTATTTGTTGAGCATCAACTGCATACAGAGCATTACAATGAGTCTCAAGTTGTTTTGAGGAAGGAAAAAGAAGTGGAATCTCCAAAAATTAACTTAGTAAGGATCCCAGACATATGAATATATTTTCATACATATGCACACAAACATACATCCTCCCAGAAAATATGAATATACACACCTACCATACACATCACATTCCACAAAGGGAAAGGCACATGTAAAACACTCTAGCTCCATTACTATAGCTATCTTGTGAAGGAACAACCCCTCAAGTGATAAACTAGCAAATAATTCCTCTTGCTTCCACAATCACCAAAACAAACTTAAAATAATGATTTGGCTCCCCATGTGGCTTGATGATACAAGATAATGCACAGATAGAGCATGTGACCTTATGTAAACTGCTTTTAGTGAGAATCATTTCACAAGATATATTAATAAATTATTGCATTGATTCCTACTTTAATTGCATATACAAAATTTTAGTTAATATAAGTCTATATTTCAGGGCCTGACCACTCCTGGGTACTATCAAAAAAGATTCTCTTAACCTTCCAGAGACTTCTCTTTTATACATCCATCACACACACACACACACACACACACACACACACACGCATGCATGCACATTCAGGCTAATGTTCTATAATACATGTAGGGAAATTTGGAATGGGGCTACAAGAACACAAAGATGTTATCATGACTTGCTCCCTATTCAATTCAATAACAAAAGAAAAGGATGATTGAGAGTTAGAGAATTGCCCTGGTCCTAGGCCAGGAAACTGGCCTTCCCTGGTGGCTCAGACGGAAAGCGTCTGTCTACAATGTGGGAGACCTGGGTTCGATCCCTGGGTCGGGAAGTTCCCTGGAGAAGGAAATGGTAACCCACTCCAGTACTCTTGCCTAGAAAATCTCATGGACGGAGGAGCCTGGTGTCCATGGGGTCGCAAAGAGCTGGACACGACTGAGTGACTTTTCTTTTTTTCTAGACCAGGAAACAGTAACAAGTGACAACTCCTTGACAAAACTCCAACTTGTCTTTTAAGGGTAACACCTATGCAAACAACCTGGCTTCAAGGTCCTATTTAGACTCTATCTTGTGGAGATCACACATTGGAGCAGAAATAATGCTGGGATACCCAAATCCCTGAATTCTAATCCTGACTGGAACATTGAACTTGATTAATCCTTAGTCAGGTCTTTTTGCCTCATAATCTAGTATAGACTACATATACACATAATGTCTTTAAAGTGTGGTATGATGGAATAATCTGTTCAGTGTGAATACAGACAAATCCTTGACTAGCTCTGTCTAATATTGGTCAGCCAGATTGAAATGGTTTCATTACCATCCAGTCATTCTTGTGTGTTCTTTTAAACAATCAGTTCATAATCCTGATCACTAAGAAACAATATGGAATATGAATAACTCTATCCGTTATGAAAACACTTTCATAGCCATATGTTCAGTGATCCACCACAAACCAGTGAGGTTGACAGGACTGATATTTTTATCAGATGATAGACATTTTGCTTATTTTACAGATGAAGAAACTGAGGCTCATAACAACAGATCAACTTAGATGGAAACAACTCCAGTTCTCAAATGGTCAGTTTCTTCTGATCGCCTATGGTGTCTAGCATGATGCTCTGCACTTGGAGGAACTGAGTCTCATGCTGCCTGCCTGCTCTGCTCATTTAGAGAGGTTCGTTGATTTCATGTGCCCCTTGAAGGGGCCATCTTCTTACTGAAGGGTGGGGAGCGAATAGCAGCTGCTGCTCAGAGATATAGCTTGAGATTTGACAGGAAAATTCAGGTATCACTGAGATGATGGGAACTCAGGAAACAAGACAGGAATTAATGTGAACTGGTAACCAGTTTTCCTGAAACAATAAATCTCTTTTCCAGAAGTCTGGCCCCAGAGCAGGCTTGCACTGGGTTTCACATGGAGAACCTCAAACTGAACATGACAGTTAGAAGGCTGTGATACACAATAATTATAAACGAAAATATGATACGTCTGAGGCCAAAGGACAGAGTCTAAAAAAGTTAGTGCATTTAGCAGGGTGGAGTAAGAAAAGCAAAGGGTTTGAAGGCAGATGTATTTGAACGGAAATCCTGATCTCTGGTGGCTTAGATGGTAAAGAATCTGCAGGCAATGCAGGAGACTTGGGTTTGATCCCTCGGTTGGGAAGATTCCCTGGAGAAGGAAATGACAACGCACTCCAGTATTCTTGACTGGAGAATTCCAGGGACAAAGGAGCCTGGTGGGCTATAGTTCACGGAGTCACAAAGAATCTGACATGACTGAGCAACTAACACTTTTGTTTTTTCCTGACCCTGTCATTTGCTAGCTCCATGACCTTGGGAAAGTCACTTCATACCATTGAACCTTAATTTCCTCATCAATATAACACAGTCTTATAAATATTAGAAGTAATATTCTCTGTAAAAAAATCAAAGTGTGGCAGAAATATGAAGTACAATATTTTTTTTTAATTTGATTTTCATTAATGGTACCTAGAGGACTTCCCTGGTAGCTCAGACAGTAAAGAATCTGCCTGCAGTGCAGGAGACCTGGGTTTAATCCCTGGGTTGGGAAGATCCCCTGGAGGAAGGCATGGCAACCCACTCCAGTATTCTTGCCTGGAGAATCCCCATAGTCAGAGGAACCTGGCTAGCTACAGCCCATGGGATTGCAGAGTTGGACATGACTGAGTAACTAGTTCAGTTCAGTTCAGTCGCTCAGTCGTGTCCGACTCTTTGCGACCCCATGAATCGCAGCACGCCAGGCCTCCCTGTTCATCACCATCTCTCGGAGATCACTCAGACTCACATCCATCGAGTCAGTGATGCCATCCAGCCATCTCATCCTCGGTCGTCCCCTTCTCCTCCTGCCCCCAATCCCTCCCAGCATCAGAGTCTTTTCCAATGAGTCAACTCTTCGCATGAGGTGGCCAAAGTACTAGAGTTTCAGCTTCAGTATCATTCCTTCCAAAGAAATCCCAGGGTTGTTCTTCAGAATGGACTGGTTGGATCTCCTTGCAGTCCAAGGGACTCTCAAGAGTCTTCTCCAACACCACAGTTCAAAAGCATCAATTCTTTGGCGATCAGCCTTCTTCACAGTCCAACTCTCACATCCATACATGACCACAGGAAAAACCATAGCCTTGACTAGACGGACCTTAGTCGGCAAAGTAATGTCTCTGCTTTTGAAAATGCTATCTAGGTTGGACATAACTTTTCTTCCAAGGAGTAAGCGTCTTCTAATTTCATGGCTGCAGTCACCATCAGCAGTGATTTTGGAGCCTAAAAAAATAAAGTCTGGCATGTGGTCCACTGGAGAAGGGAATGGCAAGCCACTTCAGTATTCTTGCCTTGAGAACCCCATGAACAGTATGAACAGGCAAAATGATAGGATATCAAAAGAGGAACTCCCCAGGTCATTAGGTGCCCAATATGCTACTGGAGATCAGTGGAGAAATAAGTCCAGAAAGAATGGGTGACTAAGCACAGCACAAACGTACCTAGAACTAATATGGTGCCTCAGTTGGTAAAGATCCACCTGCAACGCAGGAGACCCAGGTTCATTTCCTTGCATCCAGAAGATCTCCTGGAGAAGGAAAAGGCAACCCAGTCCAGTGTTTTTGCCTGGAGAATTCCATGGACAGAGAGGGCTGGCAGGCTGCAGTCCATGGTGTTGCAAAGAGTCAGACACAACTGACCAACTAAATCAGAACCAGAATGGTAGCTAGCATTAATATGGTACACTACATATTTCTTAGGCCTAATTCTACCAGTCATTTCCAATGAAAAGTCCTCTTTGATCCTGCATGTAGAATTTATGTCTCCCGCCTTTGGGTTCCTACAGCCCCACGTGCAGAATTCTGATCTTTACTTACCACTCCCTGTGGTAAGCATGGCAACTCTGGGTTTGTTTTATCCACTAACATGGATTCTGTGTTATGCAGGAGAGTTTGGAGGTAGACACAATCCGGATAAAAGAGCTCAGTGAGGAGGCTATCGCAGTAGCACAGTGAGAAATAATATTAACTTGAACTGGAGGGCGGTAATGGAGGCAGTGAAAAATAGACATAGTCAAGAGATACTTAGGAAGTCAAAATCAACAGATCATGGGGATGAATCATATATGGGGTAAAATAAATGAATAGGTTAGACATGCCTATGGCATTTCTCTATTTTTGTCTCCCTGACTAGAACTGACTTCCTTTAAAACAGTAGCCCTATTTAATTTGTTTTGATAGTGTCTGTGCCTTATATTGGGCCTGGAACATAGCAGATGCTCGGTGAAAAGTCTGCTGTAAAAATGAACAAACCATTGCCCAGCAGGCAGAGAACAGGAAGAGCAATATCCAGAGATAAACGCCAGCAGGGAATGGCCATCAGGTCTCTAGATCCTGGGATGGGTTTATGGGAAGGACTGGCAGGAATAAGTCAGTACTAGAAAGGTCAACAAGGGAAGAGCTAAGGCATAGAGAAACAGTCAGACTTGGGGTATAAGGTGGTATCTCTCTCTTAGGAAAAGGACAGATGAAGCAGCTATGAGTTATGATGAAGCCAGTGAAGCAGCTAGGAGGTCAGGCTCCAAGACAGACTGCATGTGTTCCAACCCTGACCCGGCCTCTGCTAGCTGTGTGATATTTGGGCAACTACTTAACACTTTAAAATCTTAGTTTCCTTGTATATAACTGAGGACAATAATGGTACTGATCTCATACGGTTGTCATGAGGATTAAATGATACAGGATTAAATGACTAGCAAAATATCTTTACTTTCCCCTCCCCAATTATCTATCAACCAATAGATAAGATCCAGACAAGAAGGAAAAGAAAAGCAATAAGAAAAACTGTCATTTATTTAATACCAGCTATACAGAATGATTTGTTCAGCAACCATTTTAGAGATGGAGAGATTGAGGCTCAGAGAGGTTAAATAGCTTGCAGGTAGGACTTAGCAGCAGCAGGAGGAGGTAGAAAATTCAAAATCAGGTCTGTCTGCACTTCAAGGCTCACACCCTGCTGTTAAATTTAGTGAACTATTTAAATTAAGGCTCCTTTTGGTCCTGGACAAACAATGGCCTTGGTATATTCAGTGCTGAAGGTACTAACCCAAACTATCAGAGTCAGATTTTCCAGGTGAAGATACCAAGGCCTCGAATATGGAATAGTATTAAGGAGCCAGATAGAAGCTGGCACCCTGCACAGAGGCACCCTACACCCACACACTCAGGGAACCAATAGCAGCATAAGCCACATCCATGGGACATGCACTCCATAATTCATTCTGGAAAATGGATAATTATAGGAGGTTGTCAGATTCAATAGGCAAATGCTGGGGAAATAAAAACAACAAATTATGTGAGAGCTGATATTTGTTCAGGCAGACATCTGTCTTCTGTTAGAGGATTTAGGGATGTTTTTCAACACAAGGTTTTAAATATGGCTTAGAAAAACCTCTCCTCAGCATGGTCTGCAGGAAAGAGCCAAATTCCTGCTTTCTGTGGGTCTTCTCACACTCACAGAGGACTGGTTCCCACAGCTCCTGGCAGGAAGGAGAGCAAGAGGCATACTGAGGCCAATAGTCCCTCTACCAGACAAACTAAGCTCTCAGAATTCACTTTCTGCTCCTGTGAGACCATGATCCACACCACCTCCACTTGTGCCCAGCTCATTCCCACCTCCACAGCCTTGCACACTCTGTTCCCACGGATGTCCTCCCCCCTGCTCCTTGCCTCTGCGAGCTCATCTTTAAACTCCCAGGTTTTTCAGAAACCTTCCCCAAATGCTCCATCCCACACGGCTCCCCGGCCCACCCCCAGCCCCACTTGGTGTCTGAGCTGCGTGATCGAGAACATCTACTGCACCTTTTCAGTAAGAGAAAAGAATAGCACATTCAGTTGGAGGAATGGATTCTCAACCACGGCTCCGCTACTTCCTGGCTGTGGGGACTTGAGCAAGTCATAAATATCTCTCTGAGCCTCCGTTGCCTCCTTCATAAAATAAAAATACTAATACGTACTCTGAAGACTATTGTACAGGCTAAATGAGGTAATGCACTTAAAGCAGCACTCAGATACACTTTTCAGGTTGAATCTAGAGCTGTCTACTGACCTCACATCTTCTTGGAAGCAGGCATTATACCTTCCTTCTCCCTTCCTTGGAATAACAATCGCTTCGTTGTATTTTCTCTATATTCATGCACACAAGATAAGCCAGGCAGAAGCTCAAGACCACTGAGGGCCTTTACTCGGTGCCATATTAAATTTGGTCTTGCCTGTTCTGTTCAATGGAAGCTGGGGAGGGACTGCACAAAGATGAGAAATAACAGAAAACAGGAGCTGTGGTTTCCTTAGGAGGAACCAGGAATTCAAATCACAAAGTAGGCTGACGGCAGCAGGACTAAGAAGTGGGAGTTGGTTCTGAATATCAGGTGCGACCAGAGGCTGAGTCACAGGGCTACTTGCCCCAGATATAAGTACATTAGGTGGGACTGAGACTAGGAGAATGGGGCAGAAACCTTCAGCAGATTAGACCAGTTCCTATGACATTACTATAGTCCCACCATAAGTGAGATGAGGGTAGAGAAAAGAAGTTGAAGAATGACCATCCTCAGAAGTGAATCCTGAAAACTAGCAGGAAACAATACAACATTACAGAGTTCCAGGCAAAAAGAACCCTTTATTTTCAAGGTTCCCTTAGCACTTTGTTTCTACTATAAAACTATAAACTACTGATACAAATCGTACCACTGACAGGCTAGAACTTAATTTGTATGATACCTTGTACCTACACAGTGGAAATGCTTGAGCCAGGCAGACCTGCTCTGCCCCTTGATAACAATCTGATCTTATTCAGTCACTTAGCATGCTTGGATGTCAATTTCCTCATTTGTTTAATGGAACTAATAATATGCTTTGCCCTGGTTATTTGGATTGATACTGGAAGCTTGACATGAAATAGTGGATGCGAAAGTGATTTGTAAACTGTGAAACATTAGAAAGATTATTTTTATTCATTATATCACATCATTCAAATGAGGCTATAAATTCCAGCAGGTACAAGTTGCTTTTTATTCATTGCTGGATCCTTTTATCCTAAGGACTTCCCTGGTGGCTCAGAGGTTAAAGCGTCTGCCTGCAGTGCGGGAGACCTGGGTTCGATCCCTGGGTCGGGAAGATCCCCTGGAGAAGGAAATGGCAACCCACTCCAGTATTCTTGCCTGGAGAATCCCACGGACAGAGGAGCCTGGTGGGCTACAGTCCATGGAGTCGCAAAGAGTCGGACACGACTGAGTGACTTCACTTCACTTCACTTTATCCCAAGGGCATGAAGGAGTGGCCATTGTTATGACTGGCACTGTGCTAGGCACCTTACACACCTCATATAATTGTATTTAATTCTCCTAATAGCTCTGCTTTTTTTTTTCTCTCTCTATACCTGGCTGCCTCCCAAGAAATAACAGATACTCTGTAACTATTACTGGATTTTCTATAAGGTAGTTTCACTTTCCACAGTTTGGGGTTTGCATGATGTAGTTAGAGAGCAGAAGTGGTCGGAGAGGTACAATGCTACTAATGAGTAACAAAATGGCAAAGATGGCCAAGAAAGCTGGGGGCACCGGTTCTCTTTCTAAACATAATCCCATCATCTCTTTTTACTAAGAAACATCAAATCCCTGCTTTTAAGCCTGATCTAACACAGAGGGCAATTCTCTTGCCCCAGGAAACCTCTTGGTCATAAGGTGATGTTTAATGAATATCCATGTCCAATCCTAAGGATTACACAGAAATTTAGAAATCCATCTGCATCTCAGAGGGGATAGGGGATGATTGCTATTTGCTTAGCATATGTGTAAAACTGACCTCTAACTGTAATTACACACAAACCAGAGAATCAGAAAAAGTCCTGCTTTCCTCCAGTTTTACTGGAGAGTCTTTGATGTTAACTCTACTGGCCTGGCCTTGCTTAGTCCCTCTCTACATCAGCACACAGTCACAGTTTCTACTGTCAATTGGTTTTAGTGCCCATTGATACACTATGCTCACTCATACTGAGAACTCTTGCAGTTGCTTCCTAACTGCTCTGTTTGGCACCTCACAACCTACTCTTCTTAAAACCACAAAAGGATATTATAAAAGTCAAAACTAATAATGGCCCCCTCCCCCTCCATGGGCTTCCCTGGTGGCTCAAGGGTCTGCCTGCAATGTGGGAGACCTGGGTTCGATCCTTGGGTTGGGAAGATCCCTTGGAGGAGGAAATGGCAACCCACCCCAGTACTCTTGCCTGGAGAATTCCATGGATGGAGGAGCTTGGCAGGCTATAGTCTATGGGGTTGCAAAGAGTCAGACACACTGAGCGACTTCACTTTCCCCTTCCATAGCTCCCCATGATGTGGAATAAAGTTTAAACTCCTTAGTACTTTGGGCTAGTCTTCCTCTCTCAGTACTTTTGGCCTAGCCTTTTTGCCATACCTATAGCATATGGATGCATACCGATGTAATAGTCACATGTTCCACTTATCTTAGCAAACTCTCAGTTTGCTGAATCCAACTTGCTTTCTCTCACCTTTGGGCTTTACAAAAACTGATAAACATGCTACAGTGTAGTTACATATCTCCAAGAGGCAACTCAAGCACTGTCATCCCAAGGAAGACTTGCTTGACCTCTGGTTCTATAGCCCCAGCCCACCTTCTCCAGGGCTGAGTCAGTTGTCCTCCTCAGTAACCTCAGAGCCCCCATTACAGCACTTCCTACTCCATGTGCTAGATGCTTACGTTTGACAGGTCTGGGATCCGCACAAAATCCCATGGTTGAAAATACAGACTACCTAGTTAAGTAGCTTCTTCACTGCATATGGAAAAACTGAGGCCCAGCAAAGTGAAGTGACTTGCCCAATGTCTAAGACTACAATTCAAAACTCTTGATACTTAGCAATTACTCCAAACACCAAAAGTAAAGAAAATAAGGATCAAAATTGACATGTACTAGGTCTCTGAGACTGAGCTGCATAGAGTGGCTCTTTCATACACACTGACTGTCTGACATGCTTCTCTTAACAGTTTGTTCCTGTAACTGTTGTACAGAGAGAGGCTGAGTTACGAGGGCCCAAGGTCCCCAAGCTAAGTGAGGGCGGCAGTGCACATCTCTGTCTCCAAGTACAGGGCTCCCCGTCATTTAGCACATGTTCTGGCCTCACTCAAATCACTCAAGACTGTTCTAACTGCTGTATGGAGAATAACGCAAAAAAGATAGAAAAGGCAGATTTTCGCCAAATATAGTCTACATAGGCAAAATGGTTTTGTAATGAGTGCACTGAATATACGTAACTAAATGGAAAGCTGAACAGAAATGAGGGAAGGTAACACCAGCAGATGAGATCTGTGTTTACAAAACCACTATCATTGCAGTCCCCACAGATGTATACACAAATGTCACGACACACAGGTTGCTAGGAACCATGATGCTAATTAGGGCAAAGATGTCTTTTCCTAGACAAAGTCAGGTGCCATTGCTGTGGCCTTTAAGAGTGACTTTTGACCGTGTATGGCAGGTTTCTATAAAAGCTTACATTTAAATGTCAGTATTTCAATAAAAATTACCTCATATTTCTACAGTATAGAGAATAAGAACATGGGCTTTGCAAGGTCACACAGAAAAGACTCTGGCATGTTTGGTTTGCCACTTACTAATGTGTGGCCTTAGTGTCCTCAGCTAAAAGATGAAGACAATGGTGATGTTCTTTAAAACTTTCATGAACCTGAAACGTGGTTGGAGGAAAAGCACCTGGCACAGGGCACAGTGTCTAATAGATCTCTCCCTTTCATCTCCTTCTGCTAATCATAATGTCCCTTTGGGTGTTCTCATAGGTATATGATCCTCACAAGAATCCTGTGAGTCAAACAGGGCAGATGCTATTTTCCCATTTTACAAAGACCCAGGAACTGCATGGTTTGCTTAGAAGCCCCTAGGTAATAATTATGTGAATTGGACACCTACCCAGGTTTCCCTAGACCGTGTTGTACTTCGCTTATTCATTCAACAAATGCCACACACTAGCCTCTGTGGAGAAGGAAATGGCAACCCACTCCAGTGTTCTTGCCTGGAGAATCCCAGGGACGGGGGAGCCTTGTGGGCTGCCGTCTATGAGGTCACACACAGTCGGACACGACTGAAGTGACTTAGCAGCAGCAGCAGCAGCCTCTGTGGATATGGCAATAAGACAAATCAAGTCCCCGTCCCCGTAGAAATTCCTCTTTATGTAATAGTTTCTACAGAAACTTTTCTACTGAAAAGGATATAGAAAATAGCTGTAGAAGGCATGGATGCCTTGCCGCAGACACTGTAGGTGAGCCAGCTACAAGCAAAGCATCGCAGCTCTTGTGTCAGACCCCTGCTTATCAAAGAGGGATCCTAAAATATCTGGCAGGAGGTGGTACTACTTGTCCAAAGTTAATGATGTGCCAAAGAGCCCATCACATGTCACCACAAGAATACAACAAACCCTCTTTCCCCTTCACCACCCTTGGAACAGAGTTTGATGTTACTTTAGAAATGTTTCAATGTGTCTATAGAGCTATTTTAGCCTTCTCTTAGTTATACCAATCAACACTTCAAAACAAGAGAAACTTGGACATATGTTCTTCCTGATCATGCCTCACATTGAACTAAAACAGTCTTAACACATTAAAAACACGAAGGAAGTTCTTGCTACTTCCCCCTCACACCTCCCTGCCTCATGACCCAGTTTAGGGGCTGATTTTACTTGGCTTATGCAATGCCCTGCCTAGTTCCCTGCCCTCACATCTCTTCCCTCCCTAAAATGGGTGCTCCTTGACTTAATCGTTTTCTTGAAAGGATTGAAAGATCCTTCCTTTAGCAGAATCATTATTTCATGCAGGAAGATAAGCATCCAATCAGTGTCATGTGGTCCTATGTTTCAACTTCAGGCAATGCCCAGGTGACCAGTCACTTAAAAATGTGCTATGTTCTCTCTAGCACTTTCCCTGCAACAACATGAACTTTCTTCATGCACTCCTGCCTCTATCAGGGGCCTCAGCTTCTCCTTCCATTCCTGGCCTTGGGACTAAAGTGGTCCTCTCCTCCAAGCTCATGGCCTGTCACAGTCTGGACATAATTTTCCTTCCAGTCTCATGCCCTCTCCCTTGCTCATAAAAGCCTTGGCATTAGCTATCTTTCCCATCCCAATACACAATATATTTCTTCATGTCTACATTCATACTTTGCTCTACCTATAATAATCCTATCCAAACTTTGCCTTCAGAACTCCAAATCCATTCGTTACTCAAGGATAATCTAAAATATGACCTTTCTTCCATCCTCTAACACTGAGCACATAAAGCAGGAAAACTGTCTAGTGTAGTTGAAAGAGTATAAGCTTTTAGCTGTATGGAGATAGTTGTCCTTAGCTTTGTGGTCCTTGGGAAATTCAATAAATCTTTCTGAGCCTCAGTTACCTCATCTATAAAATGCTAATAATAATATCAACCTCACATGGTAATAATAATACTAATTCTGGGACATTGTTCAATAAATGATAGCTCTTTCAACTATAAGAGTGTGCATGCACAAGCAACGTCAGAGAGCTTGGAATGTGATGGATACCACAGATTCCATAAGGAGGAGAACTTACTTTTACTGGTAGAACTCACAGAAGTCTTCTTATAGGGCAAAACATTTGAACTCAGCTTTGAAAAATGGTTAGATTATCAACAGATAGAGACAGGAGAAAATATTCTAGGAAGAAATAAGTAAAAGTATGCAAGAAAGGAAATGTAGAACATAATTGGTTAGTCAAATTGTACAGGTTGAGTGAAGCAGAAGGAGGGGAGGGGAGTAGTCGAGAGATATATTGCTAGAAATAATTTTGCTGGAGATTCAAACTATGTCATCAACATAGACAAATGACTGAAGTAAATCTTTACACAAATTCTAACACCACCAGAAAAGTTGGAAAATATACCAACACTTCTCTGTCATGGGTCTATGAGAAGATTTTGGTGAGAATGACTTGGCTTTTGCCAGCATTCATAAAAGGTGTGAATAAGATTCAGAACTTTCAGTACAAAGGGAAGGCACCCCTTTTTGTTGTTGTGAAGACACAGCAGCCTTTTTGGGCTTTATTAGAAAATTCTCGTGCCAGCTGTCTCTTTTCTCTGACTCACATTCACACAATATGCCTCTCTCTTATTTCTCATCAGCACTGCACTCAGATACTAATGAGTTTTCGGGAATAGAAAACCCAACGGAATATTAAAATTGGAAAGAGGAGCTCGTTGAGTTAATTTTGTCGAAGTGCATCACAACATACTGCAATGCTGTAAGAATGAATATTCAAATAGGAATTCAGTCATGGGAAAATTAATTAAGGAAAATGGTATTACTAATACTGCTTTTTATATGCATACATATGCAGAGACACACAACCACCAATTGGCTCCAATGTTAACAATAATAAAAGTGAAACACTTATGGAAGTCAAATTTTGAAGACCTCTTGTTGAGCTTCTATTTAAAAGCTTTTTTAAGTTAAAAAAATTTTAACTATGATTCCATAAACTGTTTCTAAAAGACAAATTGTATCATGTTACTCCTTTGCTTAAAATTCTGGAATAGATCCAAAATATCCTTCAGAACAAAGTGGAAGTCTTCAAGGCAATAGTATTCTCTGTGGCTTATGTATGCCTCATCTCATTTCATCCACTTGCATTCTCCCAAATATGTTTTGATCTTACAAATCTCCTTGTCTTTGCACATAGTGTTCATTCTGTGTATAACATTCACTGGCCCTTTTCAGATGCAGCTCTGAAAGTCTTCCCTATGCTAGATGAAGGGACTCTCCTGTGTGTTCTCAGACCACTCTGGGCTGAGTGTTGGTTAACAGCAAATACTGTGCACCAACAGAATGCTAGAGACCATGTCAGGCACTTGTATATTTTATTGCCATAGTCTATTTATTTGGCTGCTCACCCACTAGGTGATACATTTACTAAATGACTAAATAAATACTATATAACAGCAGCATGCTTAGCACTCAGGTTTTATCATGTATAAAAATACAAGCCCAGCCCTCAGACAGGGTATACTTTAATTATATAGATAATTATTATATGTCCTTTGAATATAATCTCTATACTTCCTAACACCTGAATATTTTCTGAATGAACAAATAAAAATTCGAGTGTGTTGATATGATGGCCGAGAAAATTGAATTTGAGTAGAGTAGCACACAGATTCTGTAGAACATGAAATTAAAAAGCAATTTGACATAGTACTGGAATCAAATATCAGGTTGGAATAAAAGTACTGATATTTGAATTTCAGTCCCTGGATTAATAAATGTGTGATTTTGAACAAGTATCTTAGACTCTGTGTGCTTTACTTTCTTTTAATTATAAAATACTAACACCTGTTGGTTTAGAAAGAGCTCAACATTTTCACTCCTCTTTTCATATTCAAATAATAGAATCACAAAGAACATAGCAGGAATGTTTTTCCAGGGAGCATAGCATTTGGGGTCAACTCTGATCAACTGGCAGTTACTCTCTGGAGTACTAAGTTCAGAAGGACTCTGAGATTGAATCCAGATTCTGCAGGAAGAAGTACTGTGATCCATTAGCAAAGTGTACTCATGAGGGCACAGAAGAGTGGTTTTATACTACATGCAGACAGATATTTGCTATCCCACAGACAGATCATATCTATGGAAAGCTAAGTAAATGAGTGGCATATATATGGAAGCAGTATGGAATGGGATGAAGAGCAAAGAAGAGAACCATAGACCATATAAGTGGACCATCAGAGAGAATCCAGCTTCTCACATAGCCCTCTTAAGCTACTTAGTAGTCTGCTGTGTCTTACTGTTGTCCAGGCATGTTATCCTTTTATTCTAGATTCTGCCACAATAGGATAGACTTGATAATGTTTGTTGGATGGATGAATGAATATACAGATCTTCTGCTTCTCAGTATGACCTTAGATATGTCCTTAATGTAACGTATCACACTAAATTTGACATGGTGCTCAACAGTTTACAGAACACATTAACCTGCATTAGCACATCTGATCCTTACCACAAGCCAGAGAGGTGGATAATGGTGTTAACTATTTTAGAAACAAGTAAGCTCAGTCTCCAAGATTAAGTGGTCTCCTTTGTATTTATCCTATTTGGTCATAAGTTTCCTTATAAGTGAAAAAAAGAAAAAAGGTAAACCTGATTTCCTTGCCTCACTGGTCTGTAGTAAGGTTCAAACCAACGTGAACTAAACAGCATACTGTTTGAGCACAAGGCAAGACCTTGATAATACTTTGCTTGTTGGGAATTTTTCTTATTTCATTCTCACAAAAGCCTGAAAAAGTGGGTCTTGATATCCACATTTTACTGATGAGGAAATCAAGCCCCAAGGTCAGTGAACTATTAAGGGGCAAAGCCATCATGTCTCTACAACCCATACTCCTTTCTTCAAACCATATGAACTTTTGCTTAACAAAACTCTCCACCTACAATAATACATTCTTTCCTTTTATGTTTCTCCAAAGACTAAAGATATTAACTGTAGCATCTGGCATGCATAAATACAATTTGCTTCAAGAGAGACAGGTTGCTAGCATTTATGAGTCTTCAGAGGCAAACAGGCATGTGAACCTAGGATCAGGAAGACAGGTTACTTTGGGCCAAAATGGCTGGCGCCGGGCCTGCCATGGGTCTGAAGCAGCATACAGAGTTTCTAAGATAAGCAGTGGCTACAAAAGGCCTATGAAATGCTGTCTATTGGAATGCAGGTCTCACAAAATAATCCCTAGTTCCCTTGTCTTCTTAGGGCCTGCAGTGCTGGGCTTTGTTCCTGGACCACAGATGAGCCCTTCATTCTATTGTCTAAACAGGAAAATTATGGTTCCCTGAGGGGGGAAAGGCTTGGGTCTGAGCCTAACTTTTTATCAATCATGTTAATTTAGAAATAAACTATTGGTTTGACTTTGCATTCATCAGAGTCAAGGGTGGATTGCGTTCCTTTGGTCTCTTTGTCTTTAATTAACAGCCATTGAATACCCATATTAATTAGTGAGGCTGAGAGATATTTTGCATCACCCTTCAGCATGGTGGATAATTAAAAGCCCCGTTAATAAAATGGCTGCATTCATAATTTCTTTAAACCTATTATGAAACAATAAACATGATTATAGGGTAGCTTCCCATCACCTCCCAGGCTCCCTTCACTAATCTTGTCTAATTCCATGAAGGTCTTAAAATTGCAGAGGGAAGGACACTAGCAAAGGGTGCAGTGGTAACTTAGTATCTGATTGCTCAGGGCTTGTGGTTAACAGGGTAAATCAGAAAAGAAAAAAAAAATTGTTAGTGAAAACAGAGGAAGAGACCCACTTGATGATGTGGTTTTACAAGCCTGGAACTCCTGCCTCTTGATTTTAATTTCAAGGAAAACTGAAAGCTTTCTTCTTTTTTTTTTAAATTTATTTATTTTAATTGGAGGCTAATTACTTTACAATATTATATTGATTTTGCCATACATCAACATGAATCCACCACGGGTGTACACGTGTTCCCAATCCTGAACTCCCCTCCCCATACCATCCTCCCCCACCTCCCTTCCCATACCCTCCCTCTGGGTCATCCCAGTGCACCAGCCCCAAGCATCCTGTATCCTGTATCGAACCTGGACTGGTGATTCATTTCTTATATGATATTATACATGTTTCAACGCCATTCTCCCAAATCATCACACCCTCTCCCTCTCCCACAGAGTCCAAAAGACTGTTCTATACATCTGTGTCTCTTTCTCTGTCTCACATACAGGGTTATCATTACCATCTTTCTAAATTCCATATATATGTGTTAGTATACTGTGTTTTTCTTTCTGGCCTACTTCACTCTGTAAAATCGGCTCCAGTTTCATACATCTCATTAGAACTGATTCAAATGTATTCTTTTTAATGGCGGAGTAATACTCCATTGTGTATATGTACCACAGCTTTCTTATCCATTCATCTGCTGATGGACATCTAGGTTGCTTCCATGTCCTGGCTATTATAAACAGTGCTCTCTGGGTCATCCCAGTGCACCAGCCCCAAGCATCCTGTATCCTGTATCGAACCTGGACTGGTGATTCATTTCTTATATGATATTATACATGTTTCAACGCCATTCTCCCAAATCATCACACCCTCTCCCTCTCCCACAGAGTCCAAAAGACTGTTCTATACATCTGTGTCTCTTTCTCTGTCTCACATACAGGGTTATCATTACCATCTTTCTAAATTCCATATATATGTGTTAGTATACTGTGTTATTCTTTCTGGCCTACTTCACTCTGTAAAATCGGCTCCAGTTTCATACATCTCATTAGAACTGATTCAAATGTATTCTTTTTAATGGCGGAGTAATACTCCATTGTGTATATGTACCACAGCTTTCTTATTCATTCATTTGCTGATGGACATCTAGGTTGCTTCCATGTCCTGGCTATTATATCTACTAAAGAAACTAAAGACCTATATATAGAAAACTATAAAACATTGGTGAAAGAAATCAAAGAGGACACTAACCGATGGAGAAATATACCATGTTCATGGATCGGAAGAATCAATATAGTGAAAATGAGTATACTACCCACAGCAATCTATAAATTCAATGCAATCCCTATCAAGCTACCAGCAGTATTTTTCAGAACTAGAATAAATAATTTCACAATTTGTATGGAAATACAAAAAACCTCAAATAGCCAAAGCAATCTTGAGAAAGAAGAATGGAACTGGAGGAATCAACCTGCCTGATTCAGGCTCTACTACAAAGCCACAGTCATCAAGACAGTATGGTACTGGCACAAAGACAGAAATATAGATCAATGGAACAAAATAGAAACCCAGAGATAAATCCACACACCTATGGACACCTTATCTTCAACAAAGGAGGCAAGGATATACAATGGATTAAAGACAATCTCTTTAACAAGTGGTGCTGGGAAAACTGGACAACCACTTGTAAAAAAAATGAAACTAGAACACTTTCTAACACCATACACAAAAATAAACTCAAAATGGATTAAAGATCTAAACATAAGACCAGAAACTATAAAACTCCTAGAGGAGAACATAGGCAAAACACTCTCTGACATAAATGACAGCAGGATCCTCTGTGATCCACCTCCCAGAATACTGGAAATAAAAGTAAAAATAAACAAATGGGATCTAATTGAAATTAAAAGCTTCTGCACAACAAAGGAAACTATAAGCAAGGTGAAAAGATAGCCTTCAGAATGGGAGAAAATAATAGCAAATGAATCAACTGACAAAGAACTAATCTCAAAAATATACAAGCAACACCTGCAGCTCAAGTTCAGAAAAATAAATGACCCAATCAAAAAATGGGCCAAAGAACTAAACAGACATTTCTCCAAAGAAGACATACAGATGGCTAACAAACACATGAAAAGATGCTCAACATCACTCATTATCACACACTTGGTCTCCTGGTACCATGACAAGCTTTGAGAAATTCTAAGACCCTCTCCTGAACCTTATCTCCAGAATAAGTAGTCCAGTTTTCTTTGATTAACTTTAACAATGATCTAGCCCTCTTTGTGTCAGAAAATGCATCAGTTCAGTCACTCAGTCACGTCCAACTCTTTGCGACCCCGTGGACTGCATCACGTCAGGCTTCCCTGTCCATCACCAACTCTCAGAGTTCATTCAAACTCACATCCATCGAGTCGGTGATGCACATCCAAGCATCTTATCCTCTGTTGTCCCCATCTCATCCTGCCTTAAATCTTTCCCAGCATTAGGGTCTTTTCCAATGAATCAGTTCTTTGCATCAGATGGCCAAAGTATTGGAGCTTTAGCTTCAACATCAGTCCTTCCAATGAATATTCAGAACTGATTTCCTTTAGGATTGACTGGTTGATTTCCTTGCAGTACAAGGGACTCTCAAGAAAATGCACTAGACACTCCTTTATCCAATATTCTAGTCAGGTAATTAGTCTTTGTCTCATTTCAGGTCCCTTCCCTATTCTTTGTCATGAACATCTATTTCTTCATCTGCACTATGCTTTCTCAGAACTGTATCCTTTACCATAGCCATGATATGAGGACAGGTATGGTGTCTCAGTGGAGAAGGCAATGGCAACCCACTCCAGTACTCTTGCCTAGAAAATTCCATGGACAGAGGAACCTGGAAGGCTGCAGTCCATGGGGTCACTAAGAGTCAGACACGACTGAACGACTTCACTTTTACTTTTCACTTTCATGCATTGGAGAAGGAAATGGCAACCCACTCCAGTGTTCTTGCCTGGAGAATCCCAGAGATGGGGGAGCCTGGTGGGCTGCCATCTATGGGGTCGCACAGAGTCGGACACGACTGAAGCGACTTAGCAGTAGCAGCAGCATGGTGTCTCAGATGGTAAAGAATCTGCCTGCAATGCAGGAGACTGGGGTTCAATCCTTGGGTTGGGAAGATCCTCTGGAGAAGAGAATGGCTACTCACTCCAATATTCTTGCCTGGAGAATTCCATGGACAGAGGAACCTGGCAGGCTACAGCCCATAGGGTCACAGAGTCAGATACAACTGAGTGACTACCAACACTTTCACTTTCATGACTACTTGATGTCACAGGGCAAAGGTGAAAAGGTTCTGGTGAAACTCCAAGAAAGCAAATGTCCTGGAAGATTTCAGGGGAATGATCCTGGTCATCTTTGTAGCTCTTGTGTATTTGGAATTCTTTCACTCTGGGTAAAGGCATTGAAATGAGGCAGGCAGGGTGCTGCCCTGTATTACCCTACCCTCCTGCCTAGGGCCTGTTCACCACGTAATTCTTGTAGATACTGTCTTCCCAGGGCCCAGGTCTTCTCCTTTCCACTTTAGGCCACTCTCATCTCCATCCTCTGCTCCAGGTGCATTTTAGATACATTCCTTCAGACAACAGGGTTCTACAGTGGATGTATTCAATAGACCCACCTTCTTCATTCTCACAGTTGAAAATTTTCCTTTCCCCCTTCCTTCCTTCCCACTGGATCTAGAAGCACACACAATCACCCACTTTTCTTCTTGGTCTGCTTTGTCTGTTAACTTCCTGCTCACTCCATCTTCTCCTAAATTGGCCTTCCAAGTCTGCCACACAATGATGGGGCTCACTTTAATTCCTTGTTGGGCCATAGTCTAGCAAAATGTTCAGAGAAACTTACATGATAGACTAATTTATAAAAAGAAATTTGCAGGTCATAAAGGTTTAAGTGATTTTCCCAAGCTTACATAGTTTAAAGTGAGTGCTAGAATTTGAACTTTTGACAGGTCAAAAAAACTTTAAAATATATATTTTTTTATCTTAGGCATGTTCCACTTTGCCCAAGTCCTTTATATATATATAGCCATATATATATATATATATAGCCATATATATATATATATATATGGCTATGCTGGGTCTTCATTGCGGTATGGGCTTTTCTCTCATTGCTGTGAGCAGGAGCTATTCTCTAGTTATGGTGCACAGGCTTCTCATTGCCATGGTTTCTCTTGTGGACTATGTGCTCTAGGGCATACAGGCGTCAATAGTGGTGGGGCATGGGCTCATTAATTATGGTTCCTGGGTTCTGGAGCACAGGCTCAATAACTGTGGTGCACTGGCTTAGTTGTTCCATGGCATGTGGGATCTTCCCAGACTAGGTTTAAAACCTGTGTCTCCTATGTTGGCAGGCAGATTCTTTATCACTGAGCCACCAGGAAGCCCCTGGGCAAGTCTTGCTTAGTGTGCAGTGAATAGACCTGAATAAAGCCTAACCGTAATTTTTTAGAATGTGTATGTGTACTCACATGCAAAAACATCTTTGTCAAACAAATAAGAACTTAGTTCTTTAGTTTTATTCAAAATACAATGATATTTCACTGCAATGAATACACTACACTACACTACAAAATAAAGACACTAGAATAAACCCAAAATGACATTCAAAAAGTCATTACAGCTTTCTCACCAAGGAAATTTCTTTTGAAATTTCCAGTATAAAGTTGAATCTAATTCTATAAACCTATTTAATTAAATAATCCTCAGCACTTTCTACTGAGAATTTGCTCTCCCTTCTGCCTTCCCAAAGGAAAGACTAGACTTGGTAAACTTAATTTTGATAATGTTTTTCTGAAGTTTTCCTAAATTCCCAGCCAGGAAGAGGATGCATGTGTATAGAACATAGGGTTGGGAGAGGTGGAAAATCATATGTTATTAAAAATCAGTGAGTGGAAAAACAAACAAAGAAACAACACAAAAAGACCCTACAACAATGAGTGAGCATTCACTCCAGTGACAGCAAAGAGACGAGCACAGTAATACCTCAATTCCCTCAGGAAATACCATCCACCAAGGAGCCCCTTCAATACTAAAAGTCAAAGGCTTGATGTAGAATGACTGCTAAACCACCAGCACATCTTTGTAAATGAGACATCATGTGAGTGAGAGTAGTCATACTCAGATTAAAGTTCTAAAGATATTTTATAGAAAATATCTGTGGGATGGACAAGGCTTGAAGCAACGGGACCATTTTGGAGAACATTTCAACATTCAGACGAGATAATTAGAGACTCGGCTTAGAGGCAGTATGAATAAATAGAATGGGGCAAATTTAAAAATATTTAGGAGACAAATTTGGTGAACACTATAATGATTCAGATGTGAATCTAAGACAGGAATTGAAGGTACATTTTTTTTTTTTTTTTTCCTTGAGTCATTAGGTAGACAGTGGTACAATAAACAATGGAAGAGGAACAACAGAATTTAGATAAAATAATTGAGTTCCATTTTGGACACGTTAAAGATAAGGTGTAAGAGACATATTAGTGTTGACATCTGACAGGAATTTGGATATATGGGCCTGGTGCTCAAGAGAAGATTTGGATAAGAGAAAAATTAGATTTTAGAATCAACTATATATAAATGGCATTTGAAAATATAAAAGATCATAAAATTCAAGGGAAAGGGTAGAGTAAAAACAGTGAGTCAAGAACAAAAACTTGAGGAACATCAACACCCAAGAAGAAAGTAGTGGAAGAATATTTCCAAAGGAGAGCAATAATGAAGTGATGGAGGCATAGGAGGTAAGCTGTAAACATGTACTGTCATGAAGTCAAACAATAAAAAAAATGTTGAACTGTGCTCATGAATTAGAAGAATTAAAATTGTTAAAATGACTGTACTGCCCAAGGTAACCTGCAGATTCAGTGCAGTCCCTATCCAAATACCAATTGCATTTTTCACAGAATTAGAATAATTCTAAAATTTATATGGAAACAAAAAAGACCCTGAATAGCCAAATTAATCTTGGAAAAGAAGAATAAAGCTAGAAGTATCACACTCCTTATTTTAAACTATATCAAAAATCTACAGTAAGTAAAGAGTATGGCACAGGTACAAAGACAGACACAGATGAGTGAAACAGAATAGAGAGCTCAGGAATTCAGAAATAAACCCATATGAGTCAATTAATCTATGACAAAAGAGGCAAGAATACACAATGGAAAAAGGCTGCCTTGTCAGTAAATGGATATATGGGCCTGGTGCTCAACAGAAGATTTGGATAAGAGAAAAATTAGACTTTAGAATCAACCACATATAAATGACATTTGAAAGTATGAAAGATCGTAAAATTCAAGGCAAAGGGTAGAGTAAAAGCAGTGAGTCAAGAACAAAGACTTGAGGAACATCAACACTTAAGAAAGCAGTGGAAGATTTTGAAGAAAATGGCATTAGGAGCACACATGCAAAAGAATAAAACTGTACTGCTTTCTCACACCAAATATAAGAATAAATTCAAAATGGATTAAAGATTTAAATGCAACACCTGAAACCATAACTCCTAGAATAAAATATACGCAATACACATTTCAACACTGGTCTTAGTAATATTTCATTGGCTATGTCTCCTCAGGCAAGAGAAACACAAACAAAAATAAACATGGGACTGCATCAAACTAAAAACTTTTGTGCAGTTAAGGAAACTATCAACAAAACAGAAAGGCAACTTACTCATATGTGCAGACTACATATCTGATAAAGGGTTAATATCCAAACTATATGAAAAATACATACAACTTAATATAAAAAAAATTAAAAAATGGTAAGAGGACATAAATAGCCAATTTTCCAAAGAAGACATACAGATGGCCAGCATACACATGAAAACATAATGAGTATCACTAATCATCAAGAAAATGCAAATCAAAACCACAATGACATATTACCTCACATCTGTCAGAATGGCTATTATCAAAAAGACGATAAATATTAAGTGTCAGCAAGGATGTGGAGAAAAGGGAACCTTCATGAACTGATGGTGGGAATGTAAACTGGTACAGCTACTATGGAAAGCAATATAGTGATTTCTCAAAAAATTAAAAATAGAACTACCACTTGATCCAGCAATTCCACTTCTGAGTTTTTTTCTGAAGAAACCAAAAACACTAATTCAAAAAGGTATATGCACCCCTAAGTTCACGGCCATATTATTTACAAGAGCCAAGATATAGAAGCAACATAAGGGTCCACCAGTAGGTAAATGGATAAAGAAGATGTTGCATACACACAATGGAGTATTATTTAGCCATCAAATAATGAAATCTTGCCTTTTGCAATAATATGGATGAACCTAGCAGGTACGATGCTAAATGAAATAAGTCAGAGAGGGACAAACACTATATGATTTCACTTAGATGTGGAATCTAAATAAATAAATAACAAATACAAATAAACAGTAGCAAAGTCACAGGTACAGAGAACAAGCAGATGGTTGCCAAAGTGGAAGGAGGTAGGGGCAAGAGAGACATGGGGGAGAAAGATTAAGAGGTGCAAATGTTAGTTGCAAAAGTAACTAGATAAAGATATGAAATGTAAAGTGTGGCAGATATAGTTAATAATTATGCAACATCTTTGTACAGTAACAGATGGTAGTAAGACTTAAATGGTGATCACTTTGTAATATATAAAGATACTAAATTACTCACTAATACAACAATGTAAGTCAATTATACCTCTGCTCAGATGGTAAAATATCTGTCTGCAATGTAGGAGACCCAGGTTTGATACCTGGGTTAGGAAGATCCCTTGGAGCAGGGAATGGCAACCCACTTCAGTATTCTTGCCTGGAGAATTCCATGAGCAGAGGAGCCTGGCAGGTTAGTCCATGGTGTCACAAAGAATCAGACACAACCGAGAGACTAATAGATGTTGAGAGAGGAATGACAAGTTTTCACAACATAAGAATTGTGAATGACCCTTATATTGGGCAATTTGGCAATTAAGAAGTCTTTGGTAACCTTAAAAGAAGGAGATTTATTAGTGATATAGCAATGAGAAACTACAGTAGACTAAGGATTGAATTCAAGCTGACCCAAGATCCATATGCATTATCAGTGATTTCTAAGAGGTGAGAGTTAAGGAAAATATGACAACAAAGAAGGGACATACCTGAAGATTTGGGGCAACTTTTTCAAACATTTCATAACTTTTCCCTTGGTGGTTACAATCTAAAAGCCTCTTCCAAGTACCACTCACCAACTCTACAGCTATAGTGATCCTCTATACTGTGGTCACACCCCTTGAATGTCAGGGCAGAATGAAAGGCTGCAGATCTCTGATATATCAACTTTTCAACTTCTTTTGGATCTTAGACTCCTTCAAAATACTGATATAATTACACACACAACATTAGATATGATTTCAGGAGGTTCAAGAACCCTATGAAACAGAATCTGTCTTCATACATTGTTAGGACCCTCTTCTCTGGATAATGTTGTCCCAAGAGAAGGTAAATGATTTATAATAGTTATTATGGTACACTAGTATATGGTAGTTCAGGCTGAGTTGGGAACTGGACGGAGAAGACAATGGCAGCCCATTCCAGTACTCTTGCTGGGAAGGTCCCATGGATGGAGGAGCCTGGTAGGCTGCAGTCCACAGGATCACTAGGAGTCGGACATGACTGAGTGACTTCACTTTCACTTTTCACTTTCATGCACTGGAGAAGGAAATGGCAACCCACTCCAGTATTCTTGCCTGGAGAATCCCAGGGACAGGAGAGCCGGGTGGGCTGCTGTCTATGGGATTGTACAGAGTCGGACACGACTGAAGTGGCTTAGCAGCAGCAGCAATATATGGTATAGCAGTATACTAGCACTAAGCATTTATATTTGATACATCCATTGTACAACATACTTTTTTTGTTTATTCTCCTATTTGATTCTCCCTAAACTCCGCATTTTATAGATAAAGACAATGATGTTACTCATCTATCATTTTATAGATAGTGACAGATGCAGAATGTGATTCTAGGTACCCTGGCTTCACATCTTCTACATACACACTTGGAAGCATATCACAGTATTTGGTAAATGCTATCAATATGTGAGTATTCATCACTGGAACTTACATCTGCATAGCTTTTCCAATGACACCATAGACTTATGTGAAATGATTGCCTTACACAGCTAGTAAGTGGCAGAGATCTTGTCTGGTGATGCTGTATCACATGACTTTTTTCTTATTCCTGGCCCCAGCTGCTTGGAATAGAGCCCTGGATTACTGACCTTATCTTGGATGTTTATTCAGTGTTCTGAGCATCAAGATGAGGCAATACAAACCCAAGCTCAGATCAACTCTATCTTTCCTCTGCTTTTTATTTCCTCACAGAGCCAGGGATTTAATCGAATAGCCTCCTGAAAATGCATTTCTTCTTTCTTCTTCTCATTGTTTTAATTTATTGCCAAAGTGACTCCTTGGAAGTTCCATATTTCCTCTTTCAAGGACACAGAAGAGAGCAGTATAGAATTTCTTCCTTTGTAAATAAGGCTGCTCCTCTTCATTGTTCCTTATGCTCCTTAAACAGTCTCCATCCATCTATATTTAATTCTCATTGATTCTCGCTTAACTGTCTTGTTCCTCCCATACTCTTGAAAGTCCTTTTCCTCTGTAGAAACTGAGTTAATGTCTACTTACTCTGATAGCATAGATAAACAAGCTGCAAGCATGTTTAGCATGAATGCTCAATTCTGCCCCTGCTCCCAGGATTAATCTCAATAGAAAAGTGGGGTGGGATTAGAAGTAGGGAAGTGAGATTCCTGTTTATCAGGGATAAAGAGACTGGGATTCAAGAGGCCCTGGCATAAACCTCAATTTCAGCTTGTCCTAGTGGTGTAAACTTGAATGGATCATGGTTCCTCTGTGGGCTCAGGTTCCTTGTCTGAAAAAAAAAAAGTGGTCTGTACTAGGTGACCCCCAAAGTCCCTTTACATTTCCTTTCATAAATTACATTTTATGGTGTTTTATACATCCATTGCATAATATTAGTACAATGTAAAATTATAGTCATGGTCAAGGTGGTGTGGTAGAAGGATGTGTACTCATCTTCTCCTTTGAGAACACCAAAATGGCAACTTGCTATTGAACAACCATCAACAGGAGGATGTTGGAAGCTACTAAAAAAAGATATCCCACATTCAAGGCCACAACGAGATGGTTGGAGGGGCAAAATCACATTAAAATCAAATCCAATACCTGAAGAGTAGGCAAACCACAAACTGTAGAACAATAATACCAAAGAAGTTCTTGGACTGCTGCAAAAGTTCTTGGCCCCACATCAGACTTCCCAACTTAGGGATTAGGCAAAGGGAAGGGAATGCCCAGGGAATCTGACTTTGAAGGATGACAGGATTTGATTATAGAACCCCCCAGAGGACTAGGGAAAACAGAGACTCTTGGAGGGCACAAACAAAATCTTGTGCACACCAGTACCCAGCGTTGTGTAATTCAATGATGCTATGAGCCATGTTGCACAGGGCCACCAGAGATGGACAGGTCATGGTGGAGAGTCCTGACAGAATGTGGTCCGCTGGAGAAGGGAACGGCAAACCCCTTCAGTGTCCTTGCCTCAAGAACCCCATGAGCAGTATGAAAAGGCAAAAAGATAGGACACCAGAAGATAAGCCTCCCATGTTGGTAGGTGTCCAATATGCTACTAAGGAAGAGCAGAGAAATAGCTCTAGGAAGAATGAAGAGGCTGAGCCAAGGTGGAGATGATGCGTAGTTGAGGATGTGCCTGGTGGTGAAAGTAAAGTCGAATGCTCTAAAGAAAAATGTTGCATAGGAACCTGAAATGTTAGGTCCGTGAATCAAGGTAAATTGTACATGGTCAAACAGGAGATGGCAAGAGTGAACATCAACACTTTAGGAATTAGTGAACTAAAATGGATGAGAAAGGGCAAATTTAATGCAGATGACCATAATATCTACTACTGTGAGCAAAAGTCCCTTCAAAGAAATGTAACACACCTCATTGTCAACAAAAAAGTCCAAAATGTAGTAGATGGAATCTCAAAAACCACATAATGATCTCGGTTCACTTCCAAGGCAAACCATTCAAAATCACAATAGTCCAAGTCTATACCTCAACTATTAATATGAAAGAAGCTGAAGTTGATCCATGCTATGAAGACCTACAAGGCCTTCTAGAATTAAGACTCCCTCAAAAAAAAGTGCTTTTCATCATAGGGTGACTAGAATCAAGAGACACCTGGAGTAACAAGCAAGTTTGGTCTTAGAGTACAAAATGAAGCAGGGCAAAGACTAACAGTTTTGCCAAGAGAATGCACTGGACATAGTAAACACTTTCTTCCAACGAAACAAGAGACAACTCTACACATGGACACTACCAGATGGTAAGTACCAAAATCATATCAATTATATTTTTTGCAGCTGAAGATGGAGAAGCCCTATACAGTCAGTAAAACAAGAAGTAGAGCTGATAGTAGCTCAGATCATGAGATTTCTATTGAAAAATTTAGGCTTCAATTGAAGAAAGAAGAAAGCACTAGGCCATTCAGGTTCAGTTCAGTTCAGTTCAGTCGCTCAGTCGTGTCCGACTCTTTGCGACCCCATGAATCGCAGCACGCCAGGCCTCCCTGTTCATCACCATCTCCCGGAGTTCACTCAGACTCACGTCCATCGAGTCCGTGATGCCATCCAGCCATCTCATCCTCGGTCGTCCCCTTCTTCTCCTGCCCCCAATCCCTCCCAGCATCAGAGTATTTTCCAATGAGTCAACTCTTCACATGAGGTGGCCAAAGTACTGGAGTTTCAGCTTTAGCATCATTCCTTCCAAAGAAATCCCAGGGCTGATCTCCTTCAGAATGAACTGGTTGGATCTCCTTGCAGTCCAAGGGACTCTCAAGAGTCTTCTCCAACACCACAGACCTAAATAAAATCCCTTATGATTAGACAATGGAGGTGAGAAATAGATTCAAGGGATTAGAGCTGATAGATAGAGTACCTGAAGTACTATAGACAAACGTTTATAAAATTGTACAGGAGGTAGTACCAAAACCACCATCTCCTCCCCCAAAAAAATGCAAGAAGGTGAAGTGGTGGACTGAGGAGGCCTTACAAACAGCTGAGAAAAGAAGAGAGGCGATAGGCAAAGGAGAAAGAGAAAGATATGCCCAACTGAATGCAGAGTTCCAGAAAACAGCAAGGAGAGATATGAAAGCTTGCTTAGGAAAACAGTTGAAAGAAATAGAGGAAAACAATAGAATTGAAAAGACTAAAGATCTCTTCAAGAAAATTAGATATCAAGGGAACATTTCATGCAAAGATGAGCCAATAAAAGACAAAAATGGCAAAGAGCTAACAGAAGCAGAAGAGATTAAGAAGAGGTGGCAAGAATACACAGAAGTACTACACAAAAAAGGTCTTAATGACCCGAATAACTATGATGGTGTGGTCACTCACCTAGAGCCAGACATCCTGCAGTGTGAAGTCAAGAGGGCTTTAGGAAGCATCACTATGAACAAATCTAGAGCAGGTGATGGAGTTCCAGTTGAGCTATTTCAAATAATAAAAGATGATGCTGGAAACCTCTGACCACTGGAATGGCCCTGTGAGAGTGAGAGCCCTAGTAATGAAAGGTCTATTACAATTACTATTATTATCATTGTTATTATGATGATGATTATTTTCTCCATTGCCTACTTTTCTTAACTGTTTTCTCTCCATGTCTTTTTCTCTCTACTATAAAGGCTTTGACCCTTCCCAAACACAGCTCCTTCCCCATCCAACACTTCTTTATATGTATTATTCTGCTGTATTAATAGAAACTATGTCTAGAATGAATAAAATGAAGGTTCTGCTCAACCTTCCCCCAACCAAGTAGGCTTTAGGCATCCACATCTGGGTCCCACAGTCCAACCGTGCCAATGCCAAAAAATCCAATAGAGATGACCAGGATGGGGATGGGATTGGAGGACAAAGCTTTCTGGAAACAGTATAAAGAATTAGAAAAAAAAAAAAAAGTCCCAAAAGAAGAACTTGGGTCAGTGGATGTGAACAGTTTACAAATAACATTTTGAGTATTAGACTGGCTAGAAAGGAAAGGGAATAAACAGTAGCCAGGAGGACAGAATGGGCTCCTGCAAACAAAGGTATTTGATAGGTTATTTTCCCTCTTCCTCTTCAGTCCATGGAGTACTGTTCACCCAAAGATTAATGCACTATTCCAAGTAGAAAAGAAAATTCTGGCATGGTTCCTGCAGGTATTATTATCCAAGAAGGCCCAATCCAGCAAAACTGACTAGGAACAGTCTCAGGAAGCTCTCAGTAGGGGAAGCTAATAGGTTTGTCTTTGGGGCCATCCTATGAGTGGCAATATCAAAATTTTCTCACTCCTTGCTGTTTAATCAATTGATTTAGCAATTTGATTGACAAGACAAAAATGAAAAACAACAGGATGATGATCCTTTTAGGGAGATCAAAAGCCAGGATGGCACTCCATTAAGTTCATTCTCCCATCCCAAAGCAGAGCTAGAAGTCACACAAAAGAAGCCTCTTGACACATATACTCATTCTTCACGGAGTCTCTTCTTGTGCTTCCCTATTCTTGACTCTCTTGGGCATTGACTTTGCCACTCATTCACTCAATGTTTTCTTTTACTGTGTATTATCCCTTCCTAAACAACTTCTGCTTCTCATTCTACCACTCTATAATTAATGATAATAACAGCTATAATTTTTAGATCATGTAGTTTGCTCCATGGCTTCTTCTCAGTGAATATTATACATACATGTGTATATATGCATATATACACATACATATACACATATATGTATACATACACACACATATATATTTGGGAAGCCCATATGTGCTTTCCAAGTAGTCTAGTGGTAAAGAATCTGATTGCCAATACAGAAGACATAAAAGGTGCAGTTTTGATCCCTGAGTCAGGAAGATCCACTTGAGGATGAAATGGCAACCCACTCCACTATTCTTGCCTGGAGAGTCCCATGGACAGAGGAGCCTTGCATGCTGCAGTCCATAGAGTTGCAAAGAGTCAGACATGACTGAAGTGACTTAGCACATGAGTGTGTGTATGTGTGTGAATGTGTATATATATAATAATTATATATATAATTATATGTATTGTTTATATATATAATTTGTTTATTATTTATAAACAATAATATTATTGTTTATATATACGTGCATGTGTGTGTGTGTGTGTCTGTAATTCAAAGACTATCTTTTTTGCCTACGAATTGACTCTGGTGCTAATTCTTTTGAAGATGAGGAAACTGGGGCTAGTATAGATTGGGTAGAGGTGAAGGTGAAGGTGAAGTCGCTCAGTCGTGTCCGACTCTTTGCGACCCCGTGGACTGTAGGCTTCTCCGTCCGTGGGATTCTCCAGGCAAGAATACTGGAGTGGATTGCCATTTCCTTCTCCAGGGGATCTTCCCGACCCAGGGATCGAACCCGGGTCTCCCGCATTGGAGGCAGACGCTTTAACCTCTGAGCCACCAGGGTAGCTTGCTCCAAATCACACAGGTAGAAAGTGGGAAAGCCAAGTTTCAAAATGATCATCGTTCTGACTTTAAAAGCCCAGACTTTTCCTCCTGATTTATAATGTTTAACTAATTATTTATTTCTTCTCAGTAATAATTCTGATGATTTTGATTCTTCTCAGAGTACCTTGGTTGACTCCTAAAATTCCATTAGCCATGCTCCCCCATTATCTCTCTGCCCACATCTTCTCTAGCCTTGTAAGCCACTCTTGGATAATAGAAATCAAAGAGCTAGAAATTAGAGGAATTCAAGACAAATTTTGTAGGGCAAGCTGTCCCAAGGCCACGTGATGCTTATCTCGGAGAAGATTCATTCTTGGGTATTGCCTAACATAGGGGTGGGATCCAAGAGTTTGGTGTCACCCCTGGAGATCTTTCTCTTCTCATCTTACCACAGTGTATATTTCCCACAGGGCTGCTGGTTTTATGAGTAATGAGCAGATTTACTTAAGCTATAAAAATAAAGTTAGTTCAAGTTATTATTCCAAAGAAACCTGGAACAGGGTCATGCCTGACTTGGTTTCCAAGGAGAAAAATGTATTCGTGATATGTCAGAACTCAGCTCCTGGTGGACCCACACATATGTGCAGGCACACACATTCACAAATACACACATATACCTCCTAAACCTGAAGCAATTTTCCAAGAAAAACAGATAAAGAGGATCTTCATTACCAGAAGCAGGGAGTGAGTCAGTGCTGGGTGGATTAACTAAGCAGACATTCTTAGTAGGAGGAGTGCCAGGGCATGTGAAGAACAAGCAGCAAGCTCAGCCATAGGGACCTTGGAAAGTTGCCTGGGATGTTGGAAACCATTTGAACCACACATATTTCAGTAATTTAAAGTGTTCATTAGTTTAATATTTTGAAAGAACTCAAACAAAAAATTATAAAATTAACTTTAGGTATTATGACCTCGTTAAGAAATAAAACATATATCATCTCAATCTTATATCAGGTAAATAAGTTTGACATGAAACTTAGATCATGTTTTTAAGTCAAAGAGCACAGGAACAATACAGATGAAATAGAAACTTTCTATTGTCCAGATTTAGTTCCTTCATGAAAAATGTTTTATTTAATGGAAATATTTCCATTTCCAATTCTAGTCACTCTCTCCTGAACCTCTATCAATGTCAAGTTTACAACAAAAGCCCCAGGTGTGGGTACCAAAGTCCAGGGAGGGGGTGGGTGATAGTGGAGCAGGATCTTCTCTCTCCCTTATTCTTAACACTCTATTACATTTATATAACAAAAGATATGTAACAATGGAAGCATAAATAAAGAATATTGCTTTAAAGGAACAACAAAGCCTCACCTAGTCTGTGTCTGTTAAGTCACTTCACTTGTGTCGGATTCTGTGTGACCCTATGAACTATAGCCCACCAGGCTCCTATGTCCATGAGATTCTCCAGGCAAGAATACTTGGGAATGGGTTGCCATGCCCTTCTCCAGGGGATTTTCCTGACCCAGGGATCAAACCTACGTCTCTTCCATCTCCTGCACAGGCAGGCAGGTTCTTTACCACTAGTGCCACCTGGGATGCCTTTGTCTATTAATGAGTAATTTGCAGAGGTAAGACTACTGAGGGGCTTCCCTGGTGGCTCAGCAGTGAAATGTTCCATTTGCAGTGAACATTTGCATGAAATGTTCCCTTGGTATCTCTAATTTTCTTGATAAGATCTCTAGTCTTTCCAATTCTATTGTTTTCCTCTATTTCATGTTTCATGCAAATGTTCATGCCAGTGCAGGAGATGTGTGTTCAATCCCTGGATCAGGAAGATCCCTTGGAGGAGGAAATGGCAACTCACTATATGGACATGGGACATATAAGTCCTATGGACAGAGGAGACTGGTGGGTACAGTCCACAGGGGTCACAAAAGAGTTGGACACCTTAGTGACTAAACAACAAGGCTACTGCAAGGACAGGGCATAATCAGGGAAGGGCAGGTTGCCCAGTGAGAACAAGTTAGAGATGAAACAGAAGTAGTCAGCTGGGAACAGCTGATCGAGACTTAGTCATATCTAAAAATAGGAAATTTAATCCTGCAGGTGAAGAATCTGACTGGATTTTCAGAAAAGGATCAACATGACATGATTTGTATTTTGGAAAATTCATACTAACTGTAGGTGGAGAACAGAGTTAAAGGGAGAAATTGAAAGCAGGAGAACTAATCAGAAGGCTGTTGCAATGATCCATTTAGGAGGATAAACTTCATGAGAAAACTTGGTACTGCCAGTGTATGGCTGCTGTATGTATTCTCAGAACCTAAAAAAGCAAAATGGTTGTCTGAAGATGATAGCTGCTTACAAATAGCTGTGAAAAGAAGAGAAGAGAAAAGAAAAGGAGAAAAGGAAAGATACACCCATATGAATGCAGAGTTCCAAAGAATAGCAAGGAGAGAAAAGAAAGCCTTCCTCAGTGATCAGTGCAAAGAAATAGAGGAAAAAATATAATTGGAAGGACTAGAGATCTTTTCAAGAAAATTAGTGATACCAAGGGAATATTTCATGCAAAGATGGGCTCAATAAAGGACATAAATGGTATGGATCTAAGAGAAGCAGAAGATATTAAGTAGAGGTGTCAAGAATACACAGAAGAACTGTACAAAAAAGATTTTCATGATGAAGATAATCATGATGGTGTGATCACTCACCTAGAGCCAGACATCCTGGAATGTGAAGTCAAGTGGGCCTTAGAAAGCATCACTATAAACAAAGCTAGTGGAGGTGATGGAATTCCAGTTGAGCTGTTTCAAATCCTGAAAGATGATGCTGTGAAAGTGCTGCACTCAATATGCCGGCAAATTTGGAAAACTCAGCAGTGGCCACAGGACTGGAAAAGGTCAGTTTTCGTTCCAATCCCAAAGAAAGGCAATGCCAAATGATGCTCAAACTACTACTCAATTGCACTCATCTCACATTCTAGTAAAGCAATGCTCAAAATTCTCCAAGCCAGGCTTCAGCAATACACGAACTGTGAACTTCCAAATGTTCAAGCTGGTTTTACAAAAGGCAGAGGAACCAGAGATCAAATTGCCAATATCTGCTAGATCATCTAAAAAGCAAGAGAGTTCCAGAAAAACATCTACTTCTGCTTTATTGACTATGCCAAAGCCTTTGACTGTGTGGATCACAAAAAAAAAAAAAACTGTGGAAAATTCTGAAAGAGATGGGAATACCAGACCACCTGATCTGCCTCTTGAGGAACCTGTATGCAGGTCAAGAAGCAACAGTTAGAACTGAATGTGGAACATCAGACAGGTTCCAAATAGGAAAAGGAGTATGTCAAGGCTGTATTTGTCACCCTGCTTATTTAACTTGCATGCAGAGTACATCATGAGAAATGCTGGGCTGGATGAAGCACACGCTGGAATCAAGATTGCTGGGAGAAAGATCAACAACCTCAGGTATGCAGATGACACCACCTTTATGGCAGAAAGTGAAGAACTAAAGATCCCCTTGATAAAAGTAAAAGAGGAGAGTGAAAAAGTTGGCTTAAAACTCAACATTCAGAAAATGAAGATCATGGCATCTGGTCCCATCAGTTCCTGGCAAATAGATGGGGAAACAATGGAAACAGTGTCAGACTTTATTTTGGGGATCTCCAAAATCACTGCAGATGGTGATTGCAGCCATGAAATTAAAAGATGCTTACTCCTTGGCAGGAAAGTTATGACCAACCTAGACAGCATATTTAAAAGCAGAGACATTACTTTGCCAACAAAGGTCTGTCTAATCAAGGTTACAGTTTTTCCAATAGTCATGTATGGATGTGAGATTTGGACTATAAAGAAAGCTGAGGACCAAAGAACTAATGCTTTTGAACTGTGGTGTTGGAAAAGACTCTTGAGAGTCCCTTGGACTGCAACAAGAATCAACCAGTTCATCATGAAGGAGATCAGTCCTGGGTGTTCATTGGAAGGATGGATGTTGAAGCTGAAACTCCAATACTTTGGCCACCTGATGCAAAGAACTGACTCATTTGAAAAGACCCTGATATTGGGAAAGATTGAGGGCAGGAGGAGAAAGGGATGACAGAGGATGAGGTGGTTGGATGGCGTCACTGACTCAATGGACATGAGTTTGGGTAGACTTTGGGAGTTGGAGATGGACAGGGAGGCCTGGCATGCTGCAGTCCTTGGGGTCTCAAAGAGTCAGACACGACTGAGTGACTGAACTGAACTGAAAACATAGGACGTGCTCAATAAATAATTCCTAAACAAAAAGTGACCTCCATTTATATCCAGGATGGAAGCGAAGGAAACAAATTGATTAGACGGCCAAATGTCTGGCAATGAGACCACATTCATCCTTAGGTTTCAAGATATCTTTTTTATCCAGATCATTATTCAGTCTGTGCTGGCCAGGTGTCTAGACTAAGCTACTTTTTATTGTGTATTTATCTTGTCTAGACCCCTATGCTTAACATTACTGCGCACACATGATCTCATTTAATCTCTTTTTTAAAAAGACCCTAGGAATTAGGTATTATTATTCCCTGATGCTGGGAAAGATTGAAGGCAGGAGAAGAAGGGGATGATAGGGGATGAGATGGTTGGATGGCATCACTGACTCAATGGATATGAGTTTAAGTAAACTCTGGGAGCTGGCGATGGACAGGGAAGTCTGGCACGCTGTGGTCCATGGGGTCACGAAGAGTCGGGACACGACTGAGCGACTGAACTGAACTGAAATGATTCCCAATTTATAAGCGGAGAAAGTGAGTATCTGCTACAGGTCATGAAGCTACTAAGCTACATCAGGATTTGATCACAAAACTGACTCTGAAGCCGGAGATTATTTCACTATACTAAGAAGGCATGTGTAGCTTGTTTTGCTAAACAGGGGATTTTATGTACCCCATTTCCATACACATTGCAAGAGGCTTTTACCTCACAACCTCAACAAACAATAGCAGCACACTTCAGAAATTTGTGCAAATGCATTTTTAATAAACTGCCTCAAATTTTTCTGTATGTCTTAATAAGCTTTTGTATCCTCAGGAGGCCTTATTAGATAAAGATAAGATATTTTAGAAAATCCCCTATCTCTAACTACTCTAAGATGCACTAATTATTTTAAGATTTTCCTGAAAATCTCAGGCAAAAGTCTTATTGTTCATGCTGGCTTAATGAATATAAATGCTACCCCTTCCCTTATGAAATAGCTTTGGAGGAACTTACACAAGTACTGAAGATGAGGCTGACCAAGAAAATTCTTTAAATACATAACAGACTCTAGTTAGCCCTACCACAAGTCCTATCTGGTTATGATAATACCCTTTGCTTTGTCTTTGTCTTGCTGAAGTTATTGAAAATGTACTGCTTTTCTATTCTGGAAATGCTATTTTACACTGCTTTGTTTCAACTAGGGCTGTGGAAATAGCAACATAATATTCTTTCCCTCCCATCTAGTTATTGCTCTTTCCTCCCTAGAAAATGAATTTTCCACCTATCATTTCAAAGTACCCTGCCAAATGGTGTCCAGCTTGTGGCCCAAGTACATCCCCAGAACACAGGAAAGATGTCTCTCAGGAACAAAAAAGCAACAACATCTCATCGAATCCATGTAATTGGTTTTAAAATGACTATTGCTTTTATTAGCAGTCTTTTCATTGCTGTCATAGGATGATCATACTCTATCTGAGATGTCTCTCTTATTTTCCATTTGCGTGTTGAGAATATTTCAGTTATAGAAATATGCAGTTGAGTTACAAAGACAGTTCTTATTCACCCACAGTCAAACTCACCAATTCAATTTGATGGAAAAGAGAAAGAATAGACTAAAATTTACTTTTTTTTTAATTTTAATTTTTACTTTATTTTGCTTTACAATACTGTATTGGTTTTGCCATACATTGACATGAATCAGCCACGGGTGTACATGAGTTCCCAATCCTGAACCCCCCTCCCACCTCCCACCCCATATCATCTCTCTGGGTCATCTCCATGCACCAGCCCCAAGCATCCTGTATCCTGTATTGAACATAGACTGGCGATTCGTTTCTTACCTGATAGTATACATGTTTCAGTGCCATTCTCCCAAATCATCCCACCCTCGCCCTCTCCCACAGAGTCTAAAAGTCCATTCTATACATCTGTGTCTCTTTTGCTGTCTTGCATAGAGGGTTATCATTACCATCTTTCTAAATTCCATATATATGTGTTAGTATACTGTATTGGTGTTTTTCTTTCTGGCTTACTTCACTCTGTATAATAGGCTCCAG
>SJYT01076920.1:17372-42946 GCA_006410635.1 Cephalophus harveyi | reverse complement strand
TCTCTCTCTCTCTTTTTTTGTTTGTGAGTGCTTATGAAAAAATGTGGTGTTAGGGTCTGTTATTTAACCAGGAAGATGTATCAGGAATCCACTAGTAGATTTAAGTTTGTGGTACCAGGTCTACTCTATTTAGGTTTACTTATTAAGTGCTATATTCCATTACAGGGTAAAGTCATTAAGAACTATCACTGACAAAGACATATGAGTAAAACAATAAAAATGAGATAATTGAAGGTTATTTGATATACAACTCACTGTAGAAAAATTTGGTTTTTTTCCAGGTTTCCTTGAACACTTTTATAATATTTTTAAAATTTCAGTGACTTGGTTGTCAGATATCTTATATCTGTGGCTAATGGAAAATCACAAAATATTGGGAAAGAGTGCAAATAAAATGTTTCATCCAGTGGAGACAAACATCTTGATTATTCTCAATACAGAGATGTAATTAACTTTAAATTTTAAATAATTCTTGAGTTATTTATATTCCCCCTCCAATTTTGTTGTTTTGAAAATAGAGCTGGGCATATTTTTAATGGCCTTTCTTAAAGGAAATGAGATTATTTTATTGTCTTTACTAGGTTTGAAAGATATCTATCACAGTGACTCTGTAATTGCCTCTGTCTTACTCATAACTGATACAAAAGTGTTCTGATAGAATCTGAACAATCAACTATGTGCACCTGACACATGATTCTTAAAATTACCACTTATGACAGAATGACTTCTCTTGGTGCCAGCCTCTTATAGGGCCTTAAAGCTTCCTCAGTGATCAATGCAAAGAAAAATAGAAAACAATAGAATGGGAAAGACTAGAGATCATGTCAAGAAAATTAGGGATACCAAAGGAAATTTTCATGCAAAGATGGGCACAATAAAGGACAGAAATAGTATGGACCTAACAGAAGCAGAAGATATTAAGAAGAGGTGGCAAGAATACACAGAAGAAATATACCAAAAAAATATTCACAACCCAGATAATCATGATGATATGATCACTCACCTAGAGTCAGACATCCTGGAATGTGAAGTCAAGTGGACCTTAGGAACCATCACTATGAAAAAAGCTAGAGGAGGTTATGGAATTCCAGTTGAGCTATTTCAAATCCTGAAAGATGATGCTGTAAAAGTGCTGCACTCAATATGCCAGCAAATTTGGAAAAGTCAGCAGTGGCCACAGGACTGGAAAAGGTCAGTTTTCATTCCAATCCCAAAGAAAGGCAAAGCCAAAGAATGTTCAAACTACCACACAATTGCACTCATTGCACACACTAGCAAAGTAATGCTCAGAATTCTCCAAACTAGGCTTCAACAGTACGTGAACTGTGAACTTCCAGATGCTCAAGCTGGATTTAGAAAAAGCAGAAGAACCAGAGATCAAATTGCCAACATCCGTTGGATCATCAAAAAAGCAAGAGTGTCCCAGAAAAACATCAACTTCTGTTATATTGATTATGCCAAAGCCTTTGACTGTGTGGATCATAACAAACTGTGGAAAATTTTTCAAGAGATGGGAATACCAAACCACCTGACCTCCCTCCTGAGAAATCTGTATGCAGGTAAAGAAATAGCAGTTAGAACTGGACATGAAAAAGCAGACTGGTTCCAAATTGGACAAGGAGTATGTCAAGGCTATATATTGTCGCCCTGCTTATTTAGCTTATAGGCAGAATACATCATGAGAAATGCTTGGCTGTATGAAGCACAAGCTGGAATCAAGACTGCTTGGAGAAATATCAATAGCCTCAGATATGCAGATGACATCACATTTATGGCAGAAAGTGAAGAAGAACTAAACAGACACTTGAAAAAAGTGAAACAGAAGAGTGAAAAAGTTGGCTTAAAACTCAACTTTCTGAAAGTAAGATCATGACATCTGGTCCCATCACTTCATGGGAAATAGATGGGGAAACAGTGAAAACAGTGACTGACTATTTTGGGGAGCTCCAAAATCACTGCAGATGGTGACTGCAGCCATGAAATTAAAAGACTCTTGCTCCTTGGAAGAAAAGTTATGACCAACCTAGACAGAGTATTGAAAAGCAAAGACATTATTTTGCCAACAAATGTTCATCTAATCAAAATTGTGGTTTTTCCAGTAGTCATGTATGGATGTGAGAGTTGGACTATAAAGAAAGCTGAGTGCCAAAGAATAGATGCTTTTGAACTGTGGTGTTGAAGAAGACTCTTGAGAGTCCCTTGGACTGAAGGAGATCCAACCAGGCCATCGTAAAGGAAATCAGTCCTGAGTATCCATTGGAAGGACTGATGTTGAAGCTGAAACTCCAATACTTTGGCCACCTGATGGAAGAACTGACTCATTTGAAAAGACCCTGTAAAAGATTGAATGCAGGATGAGAAAGGGACAACAGAGGATGAGATGGTTGGATGGCATCACCAACTCAATGGACATGAGTTTGAGTAAACTCCTGGAGTTGATGATGGACAGGGAGGCTTGGTTTGCTGTCCAAGGTGCCCATGGGGTCTCAAAGAGTTGGGACACAACTGAGCGACTAAACTGAACAGACCATGAGCTTTTCATCTATAACTTATTACCAATTGCTCACAGGAAACAACTACAAGAATGCAAGTTCATTGTTTCTCTCTTTAGGCTGCTTGACATCAACAGGCTTCCTAATACACCAGTAATCATTACGACAAACACGGTTCATATTTAAAACCTTTCCAGTGGCCTCAAGTGACTAAAAGAGGCATGAAAATATGAGGAATACACAAGCACATGATACACACAGACACACACATATACACCACAAGTCAATTAGAGTTGGTTCTAAAGAGATGGTACACAGAGAATGAGCTGAGATATTCAGATATAGGCATTATTTCAAAGAGAAAGTGAAAGTCGCTCAGTCGTGTCCAACATGGACTGTGTAGTCCATGAAATTCTCCAGGCCTGAATACTGGAGTGCATAGCCTTTTCCTTCTCCAGGGAATCTTCCCAACCCAGAGATTGAACCCAGGTTTCCCACCTTGCGGGTGGATTCTTTACAAGCTGAGGCACCAGGGAGGCACAAGAACACTGGAGTGGATAGTCTATCCCTTCTCCAGCAGATCTTCCCAACCCAGAAATTGAATCGGGGTATCCTGCATTGCAAGCAGATACTTTACCAACTGAACTACCAGGGAAGCCCTTAAAGAGAAAACTAATAAAATAAAAATATTTCCTATAAAATTTTGAACTGTATACTAGGGATATCAGAGAAGAGATGGTCACTTCCCTAGTAGGTTGAGTGGATTGTCATGACAGAATCATGGCAATATTAACCTTGGAAGAGGAAGTAACTGAACTGAGCTAGTAATTAGTCTGTTGGGGGAAGTCTTGTACTTGCCAAAAGTGAAGTGGATTCACATTGTGAAGTATGTTATGTTTTGTTTTATCATACATTACACAATTTTCTTGAATTGTATAAACATCTGCAACTTATAATTCTGTCTCCAACTAAACACACATTAAAAGATTCTCTAACCCTAAATTCTTGTCCTGAAGAACCTTCTCCATATTTAGCTTATTTTCAAGTAATGTTATAAGAAAATCAAGAAAAACAATACACATGCATACAAAAGTATTTTAATCAATTTATAAAATGTCAGTATGCTGAACTCCTGCAAAAATCCAGTGCTTTTCTGCTCTTTTTACAAAAGCACACCTCAATGAGTATCATAATTTCAAAAACTTTTAAAAATAATCTTCAATTTTTTGTTTTAATATTCTAACATATTTTCTCCTTAGTAGGAGAGTATGTCTGTGTATGTCTGAGTATGCACTTATATATGATATGCTTTCCCCAAGAGATGAGATAAATGAAAGTAAGAATGGTTAAGACTATATAAGATGAATCTTCTAAAGGTAAATTTTAAAATTATTTCTTCATTAAATGTTGTGTCATAAACTGAGCCTTACTAAAAGTTCTTGAATTTACAAAGTGAATGTTTTAGTATAAAACATATAGTTTTATTATGTTATTCAGAAACATCATTGAGACCTGTACCAAATAAAATAAATGTTGATTCTCTGTATTGGATGAAAATGCATCCCTAAGATGGTGATTGCAGCCATGAAATTAAAAGACGAAAAGTTATGACCAACCTAGATAGCATATTCAAAAGCAGAGACATTACTTTGCCGACTAAGATCCGTCTAGTCAAGGCTAGGGTTTTTCCTGTGGTCATGTATGGATGTGAGAGTTGGACTATGAAAGCTGAGTGCCAAAGAACTGATGCTTTTGAACTGTGGTGTTGGAGAAGACTCTTGAGAGTCCCTCGGACTGCAAGGAGATCCAACCAGTCCATTCTGAAGGAGATCAGTCCTGGGATTTCTTTGAAAGGAATGATGCTAAAGCTGAAACTCCAGTACTTTGGCCACCTCATGCGCAGAGTTGACTCGTTGGAAAAGACCCTGATGCTGGGAGGGATTGGGGGCAGGAGAAGGGGACGACGGAGGATGAGATGGCTGGATGGCATCACTGACTCGATGGACGCGAGTCTGAGTGCACTCCGGGAGTTAGTGATGTATAGGGAGGCTTGTTGTGCTGCGATTCATGGGGTTGCAAAGAGTCGGACACGACTGAGTGACTGAAATGAACTGAACTGAAGAAAAATCTAGTAGCCTAGCTATTAATTACTATGCATTTAGTTTTTTGCATGTGTCTTAGAAATAATAAGATACTAAAATAACAAAAATGTAGCCCTTATGCTGATGAAAAATAGGAAGCTTGCAAAGTTAAGATAGTTGGAATTAAGACTGACTTCACCCATACATACAGAAATAACACATGCAATTTTAGCATTTCATGATCCTAAAAGCCTTTTCAAACAATTCTTAGGTCTCCTGCATTGGCAGTCTGTCTCTTTACCACTAGCACCACCTGGGAAGCCATCTTTTAAAAGATACATGGAGATTACCATATTCTGGTGTCTCGTCACAAAATAATAAACCTAGAATATCATTAGGATAACTTTCTCAAAGAGAACTTTGTATTTTTTTTAACCAGAGTTTTCAAACAATTCTTAGGTCTCCTGCATTGGCAGTCTGTCTCTTTACCACTAGCACCACCTGGGAAGCCATCTTTTAAAAGATACATGGAGATTACCATATTCTGGTGTCTCGTCACAAAATAATAAACCTAGAATATCATTAGGATAACTTTCTCAAAGAGAACTTTGTATTTTTTTTAACCAGAGGTCACTTTATTAAAATTTCAAAATACCTGTTTTGTTTACTGGAATATCACTGCCATATTTTCCAGTGAAACTATGAATTTCTTGGGAGAAAGCTCAGTGCTACTTGCTGCTTATATCTTTCATCTTGCCAAGTGCTCATTAAATGAGTTAAAATTTAAAAAAAAAAAGACTCACTTCTAAGAAGTGTTACATTAAAAAGTGTGAAAAATGTCATATCTAGAAAACTTAAATTACTTACATCTCCCAGAACATATCATGCACTTGCACAATGCTTTGTTTGTATCCATGCTGTTTTTCTTCTTGCAATGTCCTTTAATATCACCTTTTATTCCCATCTTCAGAACGTATCACCTCCAGGGACTAGCCAAATATGGCCTTTCCTTTGAGGTTGTTTCTGACTTGTCCAGGAAGAATGAACTTTTTCTACCTCTTCAAGTGCTTTGTACATATTCTGCCTATAATATCACCACTATAGAAAGTGAAAGTATTAGTTGCTCAGCTGTGTCCGACTCTGTGACCCCATGGACTGTAGCACACCAGCTCTTCTATCCATGGAATTCTCCAGGTAAGATACTGGAGCGGGTTACTGTTCCCTTCTCCAGAATCTTCTCAACCCAATGATGCTTAAATGTGATTGTGATTGTGGGTGTGTGTGTGTCTGTCTGTGTGTGTCTGTGCGTGTGTGTGTCTGTGTGTGTGAAAGACAGACATCCATTGAAATAAAATAAAATGTACCTGCTTTGACGTAAATTATTTTGCATAACACTGGTAAAACACAAATAAAAATGTAAAAGCTGACTTTGTGAATTGACTGTTCCAAAGTCCTTCATAGTCTTTCTCTCTTGACTTCATCTAGCATGAATATTGAACAAATGGACTTACTTCTCAGAATACCTTGTAGCTATGGCTTGTCTCTTAGCCTAATTCTAGCTAATAAAATTAAAAGTGAAGTCACTCTCAATTTCCAGGAAAGTTTATTAAAGGAAGAAGCTTACTGTCAGGACTCCAACCCTTCAGTGTTACTGGTGCACCCCTTGCATTCTACTTTTCAAATGTGGATATAATAACTGAATTTACAGCCACATGTCAGAGCCACGAGAACAGAAACATGTGTCAGGAGAGTTAACAAGGAAAACAGGAAGATGAGGTATTCATAAAATCTTTGAGCAGTCAACAGCCCTAAAAAGCTTATTTCTGGACTTAGAACTAACAAAAGCCTCTATGAGTTAGAAGAATTTGAATAAGGTATACTTTACTTGCAGCTGAAGGTACAACTTCCTGTTTAATAATATAGACTGTGTGCCTCAGCAATCTCAACACTGAAAAAGAAAGAAATAAGAAAGAAATAGTAACAGGAATTTGTGTGATTTTTTTCACATTCTCCTAATTTTTGTGAAGATATATGATGAATGTATACAGAGAAATACTACAGCAGCAACAACAACAACAACAATAAAAGAAATATTTAAAGTGGAGATTTTAAATGGGTTTAGAATTTGAGGATATCTACTATAGATTTTGAAGAGACATTTGTCAAAAAATGGAAGATTGATTATTTGGGAGGGCCTTCCCTGGTGGCTCATATGGTAAAGAATCCACCTGCAATGTGGGATAGCAGGGTTTGATCCATGGGTTGGGAAGATCCCCAGGAGAAGGGAATGGCAACCCACTTCAGTATTCTTGCTGGGCTAAACCCATGGACAGAGGAGCCTGGCAAGCTACAGTCCATGGGGTCACAAAGAGTTGGACATGACAGAGTGACTTTCAATTCTCTTCACTTCACTTCAATTTATATGGGAAATGTATGTAGATTAAGTTATTCATAAATCAGTTATCTAGTTATTATGCATTTATGACACAAAAAAAAAAAAAATGCACCAGACAGTTTAAACAAGAAGAGAGGCTTTATTTAAGACTATTGCAGTTAGAAAGAGGGATTGAATTCAATTCCAGTGAAACAAACAGAAATATAATTTTTAAGTACTGGAGTCAACTAGTGTAAATATACCAGAGAATGTTAGGAGTGAGGTTGGTCAGTGCAATTAGGTCATGTGTGTTTGCTAATTATCATAGAAACCAAGAGATTAGAACACTATTTTTCCCAGTTATTACATTGTAAAGGGATGGCTCCCAAGTCCTTGAAAAAGATATTTTAGGGTTGTAAAACACTGGCAGGAGTTTGAGAGAAGATTTACAAGTTAAAGGGACGGAGAAAGAAATTATAATTGCCATTTTTTTAGGGTAAATAAGAAAAGGTTGGCAGGAGTCTAGAGTCCATAAAAAACTGTAGTGTAAATGTTCACGCTCAGAGGAATATTGAGCTTTCTTGACCAAATTTCATTTATAATTTGTAGACAGCTCACACTTTTGCCATCTGCTAATATGTTCCAGATGAAATGGGGAAGAATAAGGACTCTTCTTCATTTAATTATGGCCAGTGTATGCTTCATATCAGAGATAAAGTATACAGGTTACTGAAATGAATTTAAGTCTTCTCACCTGCAGGAGAGCAAAACTGACCCACTGACACCAGTTTGTGATGAAGGAAAGTATAGCTTTTATTTTCAGTGTGTCAAACAAGGAGAATGAACAGCTCATGATCAAAAGACTCAAACTCCCTGATGGCTTTCAGGGAAGGGTTTTTAAAGGTAGCAATAGGGGTAGAGAGTTTGAGGGTGCACAACATTCTTCTGATTGGTAAGTGGTAAGTTAACAGGGTGATGTTTTAGTAATTTTAATCATTAACCTTCTGGTTTCAGCCAGTCTAGGATCTTTATTCTTTTGGTTACCATGTAGTCACCATCCTCCCCTCCTGAGAAGGGATCTTAGTTTCTACATACAGCTCAATACAGATATATATTGTTATGTCTATCTCCTAAGGAGGAATTCAGTTCAGTTCAGTTGCTCAGTCCTGTCTGACTCTTTGAGACCCCAGGGACTGTCTGTCCATCATGAACTCCCAGAACTTGCCCAAACTCATGTCCATCGAGTCTGTGATGCCATCCAATCATGTCATACTCTATTTTCCCCTTCTCCTCCTGCCTTCAATTTTTTCCAGCACCAGGGTCTTTTCTAATGAGTCAGTTCCTCACATCAGGTGGCCAAAATGTTGGAGCTTCAGCTTCAGCATCAGTCTTTCTCATGAATGTTCAGGACTGATTTCATTTAGGATTGACTCGTTTGATATACTTGCAGTCCAAGTGACTCTCAAGTGTCTTATCCAACACCACAGCTCAAAAGCATCAATTCTTTGGTGCTCAGTTTTCTTTATAGTCCAACTCTCACATCCATACATGACTACTGGAAAAACCATAGCATTGGCTACATGTAACTTTGTTTGCAAAGTAACGTCTCTTTTATTATCATTACCTTCCCTAGGTTGGTCATAGACAAATTCCCTTGAGCAAGCATCTTTTAATTTCATGGCTGCAGTCACCATCTGCAGTGATTTTTTTAACCCAAGAAAATAAAGTTTTCCCAATTTCCACTGTTTCCCCTTCTACTTGCCATGAAGTGATGGGATCTGATGCCAGGATTTTCGTTCTTTTGAATGTTAAGTTTTAAGCCAGCTTTTTCACTCTTCTCTTTCACTTTCATCAAGATGCTCTTTAGGTCCTCTTTGCTTTTTGCCATAAGAGGTTAACCTCCACATATCTGAGGTGATTGATATTTCTCTAGCAGTCTTGATTCCAGCTTGTGCTTCATCCAGTCCAGCATTTCTCATGATGTATTCTGCATGTTATGACAAACCTAGATAGCATATTGAAAAGCAGAGACATTATTTTGCCAACAAAGGTCCATTTAGTCAAGGCTATGGTTTTTCCAGTGGTCATGTATGGATGAGAAAGTTGGACTGTGAAGAAAGCTGAGTGCCAAAGAATTGATGCTTTTGAACTGTGGTGTTGGAGAAGACTCTTGAGAGTCCCTTGGACTGCAAGGAGATGCAACCAATCCATTCTAAAGGAGATCAGCCCTGGGTGTTCTTTGGAAGAAATGATGCTAAAGCTGAAACCCCAGTACTTTGGCCACCTCATGTGAAGAGTTGACTCACTGGAAAAGACTGTGATGCTGGGAGGGATTGGGGGCAGGAGGAAAAGGGGATGACAGAGGATGAGATGGCTGGATGGCATCACCGACTCGATGGACGTGAGTTTGAGTGAACTCCGGGAGTTGGTGATGGACAGGGAGGCCTGGCATGCTGTAATTCATGGGGTCGCAAAGAGCTGGACACGACTGAGTGACTGAACTGACTGACTGATTGACGCTGCATGTAAGCTAAATAAGCAGGGTGAAAATATGCATTCTTGACGTACTGCTTGCCCAATTTACAACCAGTCTGTTGTTCCATGTCCAGCTGTAACTGTTGTTTCTTGACCTGCATACCAGTTTCTCAGGAGGCAGGCAAGGTGGTCTGGTACTCCATCTCTTTAAGAATTTTCTACAGTTTGTTGGGATCCACACAGTCAAAGCCTTTAGCATAGTCAATGAAGCGGTAGTAGTGTAGTAGTGTTAGTCGCTCAGTCATGTCTGACTCTTTGTGACACCATGTAGTCCATCGAGAGCCTGCCAGGCTCTTCCGTCCATGGAATTCTCCAGGCTGGAGTGGGTTGCCATTTCCTCCTCCAGGGTATTGAACCTGGGTCTCCTGCATTGCAAGGATATTCTTTATGACCTGTGCCACCAGGGAAGCCCCCAATGAAACAGAAGTAGATGTTTTTCTGGAATTCTCTTGCCTTTTTCTATGATGCAGTGGATGCTGGCAATCTGATCTCTGGTTCCTCTACCTTTTTAAAATCCAGCTTGAACATCTTAAAGTTCTCAGTTCATGTACTTTTGAAGCCTAGCTTGGAGAATTTTGAGCATTACTTTGCTAGTGTGTGAGATGAGTGCAATGAGTGTGTTTTAGTTTGAACATTCTTTGGCATTGCCTTTCTTTGGGATTGGAATGAGATTCTTATCAGTGAACTTTTTTATTTTTCAAGCTGTCTTACTTGCTTTTCCTTTGTTTCTGCAATTCCACCACTACTCTAAACTAATAACTGCTTGGGTCTGCTCTTTGAAACTCAAGGAAGGCCTAGGAGACTAAGTTATTTGTTCCTGCAAACAAGAAATGGGGGACAAACAGGGATTTTGTCCCCAGGAATGCTTCACAGGTTTCAGTTTCATATGGATTTCAGCCTTACCATTTGTTATTTTGAGCAGATCTGGGGAATAAACATGTGTTTTTACAAAAAGATATCTGAGTATCTTTCCTCTCACAATAGTTGGTACTTAAAGTTTCATTTTTAGGCATTTGTTTTATATTATATACTTGATGCAAATACTCATATTGTTTAGGAAAATATAGGCTATGTAAGTATTGTATCTCTGAAAAAGAGAAAGAAGTACAAGTTTGTACAAGATGGAGGACCAAAGAAGAGAATTCAAACACCAAATGATGTTGATGCTGATTACAGTAAAATTAAACTTTATGAACTTCCCCTCCTATCATAACTTTTTAAATTATTTCACCCTTGCATAGCCAAGCTTTGAAATAGTTCCATTCCATCTCAAGTCCTAAAACATTAGGCTGAAATCATCTGAATTTCTGTCAGACTTGGCAGTTAGGCCTCTGGAACCAAATGACACATAGATTCTCCAGATGTCCCATCTTCTCTGTGTTGAAGGTATCTTGAAAGTGATAATTTTACACTAAATTGATCTCACTGTATTACTGCTTTTGACCCTGGTAACCATGGTTTATTATTTTGCTCAGTTTGTTTGAAGTTAGAGAGATAGTATAAATTTTTCAGTTGCCAGGAATACAATCCAACTACTCATAGCAAAATATTTAGAATTTATTTAATGTTGGTGATAAATTATAAAGTTTATAAGCATGTACTCTTAAATCAGGCTCAAAGGGTTTTAATATGTGCCCAGGCACTTAATAGTTGATTAAATGTGGATAATTACTTTAAACTCTCTGTGCATGTGTTTTCTCTTTTACAAATAGAAAAAAAATAAATAACACATGCCTTATTATGATATCAAGATGTCATGAATATTCAATGAACTTGAGAGATAATATGCGCTCGTATTGTCAGAAAGATTTTTACAAATCCAGTATTCACTGACTGAACAACACCCAGTGGACTAAGAACCCATCCTAGCGAGTAGGCAAGGGTATAATTCCCAAGGACAGTCTGTCCTGTGTTTCTTTTTTTCTTTTTTTCTTTGCCCAGGCAAAGGATGTATAACCCAGTGAAGGCTGCTTCACAAGTTTCTTATCATAAAGGGTGGAATCATGCTGAAACAGCAGCTATTAGAGTCTGACCTGAATTAGAAGGCTTAGCAAAAAACATACAAGATATTCCCCTCTCCAGGAATCTCATTATTTTGAAGACTGCATGAGTAGAGAAATGTTTTGATTATATATATATGATATACAGGAATGATGGGATAAAAATTACAGTAAATAAAAATTATATAACCTTGTCTTCTGAATTTTACCTGATACTCTGTCAGGGTCAAGAGGTATGATACGTTATTTGAGTACCTTACCGAATCCCTAATATAGTTAATTTTAAAGGTTGCTCTTTTTCTAAAAATCCTCTTCTTTGCATTTCCAGCTCCTTATCCTCCTCTTCATAACAGCTATCTAGCTGTTATTCTCACTAATTTGTGTATACATTTTTACATGTTATAGCACTGAAATATTGCAAACAATGACAGCCTGTACCTTAAGAATTCACTTGAGAAACTTTCCCCTAGAAGGTTTTAAGTAAATAGTAAGGCAATTACAGTGAAGAGGGAAAATCTCCTCCTCCATGGAATGCGACATCAGCAGCCTCTGTGTCTAGATTTGTTTTTTGTTAGTATTTATTTGGGCTTCCCTGGTGGCTCAGAGGGTAAAGAATCCACCTGTAATGCGGGAAACCTGGGTTCAATCCCTGGGTTGGGAAGATCCCCCTGGAGAAGAGCATAGAAACACACTCCAGTTTTCTTGCCTGAAAAATCCCCATGGACAGAGGAGCATGGCAGGCTATACAGTCCATGAGATCACAAGGAGGTCTCAGACATGACTGAGAGACTAAGCACGGCACAGTATTTATTTATCATTAAATAAATTAATTTATTTAAATAAATAAATTAAAAAACATTAAATAGGAAACTAAGGTTCCCTCAAATGGTATATCTATTACAGATGACCTATAATTGCCAAAACAGTGAATGTATCATTACCTTCTAAATTTAACTATGACATAATTGAAAATAACAGTATATTGATTTGTCCTGATTATGTGATCTCTTTCCTATTATTGTGGTATTTCCACATGCAAAATGCAGACAAATAAAATTTTAAGAGATGCATAACCTGTCTCTTATACACATCTAGATGTGTATAAGAGACAGTCTCTGTATTGGATGAAAATGCATCCCTAAGATGGTGATTGCAGCCATGAAATTAAAAGACGAAAAGTTATGACCAACCTAGATAGCATATTCAAAAGCAGAGACATTACTTTGCCGACTAAGATCCGTCTAGTCAAGGCTAGGGTTTTTCCTGTGGTCATGTATGGATGTGAGAGTTGGACTATGAAAGCTGAGTGCCTTTATACACATCTTTTAAAAACTGTGTAAATTGACCTATTTGTTTTGGAATGGTAAACCTTAAATTCCTGTAAGTCCTATGTGTCTTCATTCAAATCCATGGTTATTTTTGTTTATTCATATGTAATAAACTTTTATTTTAGAATTTTTTTAGATTTATAAGCAAATTGAAAGATTATAGAGAGTTCTTAAATTAAATCCATGGTCATACGTCCCTGTTATTATTACAGTGCATTTATCACATTCAAATAACACAATGAATCCATATTGATATTTTACTGTTATCTAACTTCAGACTTTATTTGGATTTCCTTTAGGGCTTCCCTTATAGCTCAGTTGGTAAAGAATCTGCCTGCAATGCAGGAGACCCCAGTTCGATTCCTGGGTGAGGAAAGATCTGCTGGAGAAGGGATAGGCTACCTACTCCAGTGTTCTTGGGCTTCCCTTGTGGCTCAGCTGGTAAAGAATCCACCTGCAATGTGGGTAGACCTGGGTTCAATCCTTGGGTTGGGAAGATCCCCTGGAGAAGGGAAAGGCTACCCACTCCAGTATTCTGGCCTTGAGAATTCTATGGACTATATATATAGTCCATGGAGTCACATAGAGTTGGATACAACTGAGCCACTTTCACTTCACTTTCATTTTAGTTTCTACCTATTGCTGCTGTTACAAAATATTATCCAGGGTACCACATTGCATTTAGCTTCCATGCTTCCTTAGGATTATTTGAAGTGTAAGTTTTTCATATTTCCCTTTCTTTTGTTCACCTTGACTGTTTTCAGGAGTACTTGTCAGGTATGAGTAGTTAGTTGGATTGATTTTTTTTTTTTTTAATCATTATACAGTGGCTGTGGGTTTGGGTATGAAGACCATAGAGGTTAAGTGTCATTCTCATCAATTCATATCAAAGGTATATGCTATGCTATCAACATGATATCACTGCTGGTATTGACCTTTATTACCCAGCTGGTATACTGTTTGTCAAGTTCAGTTCAGTCATTCAGTCTTGTTGAAATTTTTGCTACCCCATGGACTGCGGCACTCCAGACTTCACTGTTCATCACCAACTCCCAGAGCTTGCCCAAACTCATGTCCATTGAGTCAGTGATGCCATCCCACCATCTCATCTTCTGTCATTCCCTTCTCTTCTTGCCTTCATTCTTTCCCAGCATCAGGGTCTTTTACAATAAGTCAGTTCTTTGCATCAGGTGGACAAAGTTTTGGAGCTTCAGCTTCAACATCAGTCCTTCCAATGAATATTCAGGGCTGATTTACTTTAGGATGGACTGGTTGGGTCTCCTTGCAGTCCAAGGGACTCTCAAGAGTCTTCTCCAACACCACAGTTCAAAAGTATCTATTCTTTGATGCTCAGCTTTCTTTATGGTCCAGGTCTCACATCCATACATGACTACTGGAAAAACCATAGCTTTGACTGGATAGATCTTTGATGGCAAAGTAATGTCTCTGCTTTTTAATATTCTGTCTATGTTGGTCATAGCTTTTCTTCCAAGGAGCAAGCATCATTTAATTTTATGGCTGCAGTCACCATCTGCAGTGACTTTGGAGCCCCCAAAAATAAAGTCAGTCACTGTTTATATTGTTTACCCATCTATTTGCCATGAAGTGATGGGACCAGATACCATGATCTTAGTTTTTTGAAGGTTGAGTTTTAAGCCAACTTTTTCACTCACTTCTTTCACTTTCATCAAGAGGCTCTTTAGTTCTTCTTCACTTTCTGCCACAAGGGTGGTGTCATCTGCATATCTGAGGTTATTCGTATTTCTCTCAGCAATCTTGATTCCAGCTTGTGCTTCATTCAGCCTGACATTTTGCATGATGTACTCTGCATATAAGTCAAATAAACAGGGTGACAATATACAGCCTTGACGTACTCCTTTCCAACCATAGAAAGATTAATCTGTTCATAGAAAGTTACTTTGCTCATCTGGCACTTAAGGGCTAGAGTGTTATGCTCTACATCATGGAGGGATAGTAACTTCAAAAAATTTTTTGGAATTCTTTGCTGGAAATTGTCGTTTATTTATTTATTTATTCAGTTAGTCATTTATATCAGTATGGGCTAAAGGATACTTATAATTTGGGGTTATAATTTAATATCATACAATTTTCTTGTTGCTCAACTTGTTCCAGAATTGTTCTAATTTTTTCTTAATTTAGAGCTCCCAGCTTTTGAGTTTGTTGCACCCCATTATTGTGATATATTTTGCTTTTAATTGTTTTGTTACCATTTCTTTACTGCAAGATGCTTGGCCCATTTTTTTTTTTTTTTTCATTCCTTACCTTAACCCTAGAATCCTCTGTTTCTTCAAGGAGTCTCTATATATATTCCTTTTACTGAAGAATGTCATTAGAAGCCAAGATCTGGGAAATGGTGTGCTGTTATAAACTGAGTGTATTTTATCCCCTTTAGTGGACAGAACTAGGGAATATATTTATATATATTAATCTATCTCTCCATATATTTGTACCTATACTGAGTTGAATATGAGATCAGTTGCTGAGGTTTCTGAAATTTATAAAGTAGGACATGATTCCTCCTAACCATTGCCCCCTTGCATATCTATAACCACCCTTTCAAATAGTGAGAAATTTAGATTCTACCATCTATCATCCATTCACTTATTTGTGTACAAATTTAGTGGTTTTAGAATTATTAATCCAATCCACATAGGAAAACACTTACTACCTAGAGTCCCGTGTTTACATATATTCCATCTTTATTTAGAATCTACAGTTAGTGCAGCATCTTTTTTTGCCCATTAGTTTCAATGTTTATGAGAGAACTTTGTAACAGATTAATTTGTTATAGTCTGTATTCTGTATCTGGGTCCTCTTCACTTGCTCATTATTTTTCTTAATTTGTACACATTAATATTCACTCTTTTCTTTTGATTTTTTTCAAATGTGTAGATAGGTAGATAGATAATTGTTTAATTTTATTGTTGTTTCACTCTACTTTCAGTCTCTTAATGAATATTTTCTTACTTAGATATATTTTCTGAATTGCAGGTACATGGAGATGATCAGGTTTTGGTGAGAGAGCTATCTGTAAAGTTTTCTGTTTCCTGAGCAGTTTTGCTCAATTGAAAGTATAAATTTTGCAAATACCTACTTTTAGGGACACTTTATTTAATTCAGATATAGTCCAAGTATAAGTCATGGTCACATTTATGGTATATACCAGCCTTGAGTCATAATTACACAGCATTGTTCAAATAGCTTTTTACATTTATCATTTCCTTTGTGGGAGGAGATGGTAGCATCTTCCGATCCTGTAAGTCCGCCAATTACTGGACTGTCTTTACTTTCAGATTTCTTCATTTTCTTTTTGTAAATCAGTAATTACTTCCTATGCTTATCCTTTTTTGTAGATAGATATATCCTAATATATTTACTAATAAGTTCAGTTCAGTCGCTCAGTCGTGTCCGATTCTTTGTGACCCCCATGAACCGCAGCATGCCAGGCCTCCCTGTCCATCACCAACTCCCAGAGTCCACCCAAACCCATGTCCATTGTGTCGGTGATGCCATCCAACCATCTCATCCTCTGTTGTCCCCTTCTCCTTCTGCCCTCAACCTTTCCCAGCATCAGGGTCTTTTCCAATGAGTCAGCTCTTTGCGTCAGGTGACCAAAGTATTGGAGTTTCAGCTTCAACATGAGTCCTTCTAATGAACACTCAGGACTGATCTCCTTTAGAATGGACTGGTTGGATCTCCTTGCAGTCCAAGGGACTCTCAAGAGTCTTCTCCAACACCACAGTTCAAAAGCATCAGTTCTTCAGTGCTCAGCATTCTTCACAGTCCAACTTTCTCATCCATACATGACTACTGGAAAAACTGTTGCCTTGACTAGCTGGACCTTTGTTGGCAGAGTAATGTCTATGCCTTTTAATATGCTGTCTAAGTTGGTCATAACTTTCCTTCTAACTAGTAAGCATCTTAATTTCATGGCTGCAATCACCATCCGCAGAGACTTTGGAGCCCGGAAAAATAAAGTCAGCCACTATTTCCACTGTTTCCCCATCTATTTGCCATGAAGTGATGGGATCAGATGTCATGATCATAGTTTTCTGAATGTTGTGCTTTAAGCCAACTTTTTCACTCTCCTCTTTCACTTTCATCAAGAGGCTCTTTAGTTCTTCACCTTCTGCCATAAGGGTGGTGTCATCTGCATATCAGAAACCTCTGATATTTCTCCCGGCAATCTTGATTCCAGCTTGTGCTTCCTCCAGCCCAGCATTTCTCATGATGTACTCTGCATATAAGCTAAATAAGCAGGGTGACAATATACAGCCTTGAGTTACTCCTTTTCCAATTTGGAACCAGTCTGTTGTTCCATGTCCAGTTCTAACTGTTGCCTCCTGACCTGTATACAGGTTTCTCAAGATGTAGGTCAGGTGGTCTGGTATTCCCATCTTTTTCAGAATTTTCCAAGGTTTATTGTGATCCACACAGTCAAAGGCTTTGGCATAGTCAATAAAGCAGAAATAGATGTTTTTCTCGAACTTTCTTGCTTTTTCCATGATCTGACAGATATTGGCAATTTGATTTCTGGTTCCTCTGCCTTCTAAATCCAGCTTGAACATCTGGAAGTTCACAGTTTACATAATGCTGAAGCCTGGCTTGGAGAATTTTGAGCATTACTTTACTAGGCGTGAGATGAGTGCAATTGTGCAGTAGTTTGAGCATTCTTTGGCATTGCCTTTCTTTGGAATTGGAATGAAAACTGCTCTTTTCCTGTCCTGTGGCCACTGCTGAGTTTTCCAAATTTGCTGACGTGAGTGCAGCACTTTCACACCATCATCTTTTAGAATTTGAAATAGCTCAACTGGAATTCCATCAGCTCTACTAGTTTTGTTCATAGTGATGCTTTCTAAGGTCTACTTGACTTCACATTCCAGGATGTCTGACTCTAGGTGAATGGGAATGCTGACGCCTTCCTTATTATCTTGGTCATGAAGATCTTTTTTGTACAGTTCTTCTGTGTATTCTTGCCACCTCTTCTTAATATATCAGCTTCTGTTAGGTCCATACCATTTCTGTCCTTTATTGAGTCCATCACTGCATGAAATGTTCCCTTGTTATCTCTAGTTTTCTTGAAGCCATCTCTAGTCTTTCCCATTCTATTGTTTTCCTCTTTTTCTTTCATTAATCGCTGAGGAAGGCTTTCTTATCTCGCTTGCTATTCTTTGGAACTCTGTATTCAAACGGGTATATCTCTCCTTTTAACCTTTGCTTTTCACTTCTCTTCTTTTCACAGCTATATGTAAGGCCTCCTCAGACAGTCATTTTTCTTTTTTTTGCATTTCTTTTTCTTGAGGATGGTCTTGCTCTCTGTCTCCTGTACAATGTCACGAAAGTCCATCCATTGTTCATCAGGCACTCTATCAGATCTAGTCCCTTAAATCTATTTCTCACTTCCACTGTATAATCATAAGGGATCTGATTTAAGTCATACCTGAATGATCTAGTGGCTTCCCTCACTTTCTTCAATTTAAGTCTGAATTTGGCATATTTATTTTGTCTTTAATCTTCTTTATCAGCTACAGTTTCATTAGGTGCATGAACTGCTTTCCAAGAAATTGCAAAAGAGTTTATTCAGTGTTTTTCTATCACCTAACTACTTAACCGTTCTTCTAACCTTCTATATCTGTTTCTTCAATATCCATCATTCAAAAGTAATATCTTACATAATATAGTTTTTCAAAATCCTAGGAAAGGTTCTTATGAAATAATATATTTGATAATTTCATATTTCAGTAATTATTTCTGTGATCTCTCCCCAACTGCTATCGTCTTAACAGATGGATGATAGAAGTGGGAAATTAAAAAGTTAACTAACCTTCTTCCATGTAAGGCACATGACTCACAGCAGAAAAATAAGAGGTTTATTCGGAGAATGCATCAGAAGGAGTCAAATTCTCAGGAAGAACTAGGTTCTCCTCACAGCAAAAATTGGAAGAGAACACTAAGAGAAGAGGTGTTTTTTTTGTTTGTTTGTTTGTTTGTTTTAAGAGTGGATGTTCCTATATAAAGTTCCTGTTCCAAAGGGAAAAGTGAGAATCTGTGAAAAGGGGGAGTGTTGGGAGATGGATTCTGGTAGGAGTCTATACAGAGAAGCGAGAAAATAAGTAAGCCAATAGTGCATAGTGATGAATACTCTGCCAGGCTTTGTTTCTATCAGTAACTCAGGTAAACGGCTATATGATATATTTTGATCTAAACATCAAAACGTCTGCCTGCAAAGCAGGAATAAGGGGGAGTGTTGGGAGATGGATTCTGGTAGGAGTCTATACAGAGAAGCGAGAAAATAAGTAAGCCAATAGTGCATAGTGATGAATACTCTGCCAGGCTTTGTTTCTATCAGTAACTCAGGTAAACGGCTATATGATATATTTTGATCTAAACATCAAAACGTCTGCCTGCAATGCAGGAAACCTGGGTTCAATTCCTGGGTTGGGAAGATCCCCTGGAGAAGGAAATAGCAACCCACTCCAGTATTCTTGCCTGGAAAATCCCATGGATGGAGAAGCCTGGTAGGCTACAGTTCATGGGGTTGCAAAGAGTTGGACACGACTGAGTGACTTCACTTCACTTCAAACATCAAAGCAACACAACTTTTTGTAACTTCTGGGTTGGTGGTGTCACCACCAAGAGAAGGAAATGACTCCTCAGGACTCTCAGAAACTAAATAACCTATAGCAACCCACTCCAGTATTCTTGCCTGGAAAATCCCATGGATGGAGAAGCCTGGTAGGCTACAGTTCATGGGGTTGCAAACAGTTGGACACGACTGAGTGACTTCATTTCACTTCAAACATCAAAGCAACACAACTTTTTGTAACTTCTGGGTTGGTGGTGTTTCCACCAAGAGAAAGAAATGACTCCTCAGGACTCTCAGAAACTAAATAACCTAGAACACTTTTTTCCCCCGAAATAGAATATTGTGCCTTTCAGTGTTTGACACACGATTTTCTTAAAAAAAAAAAAAAAAGTTGAAGGTGAAGGGTGAAGGTGAGGTAGCTCAGTCGTGTCCGACTCTTTGCGACCCCATAGACTGTAGCCTACCAGGCTCCTCCATCCATGGGATTCTCCAGGCAAGAATACTGGAGTGGGTTGCCATTTCCTTCTCCAGGGGATCTTCCCGACCCAGGGATTGAACCCAGGTCTCCCGCATTGGAGGCAGACGCTTTAACCTCTGAGCCACCAGGGAAGCCCAATTTTCTTAAAAAAAAAAAAAAAAAAAAAGTTACATGAATAAATCTAGGACACAATTCAAGTAAGAAAATCAATGACAATAACATTACGTAGATACAAAGAAATATTGACCTTGCTGTCAGCAAAGTTGGCTTCTGATCTCAGAGCTGTAGCTTCCATATCTTCTGATGTGCAATGTGGTGTTATTTCCTACTGGAACTTTTCACATCTGAAAATGCACGTAAAGAATTAGATTGTTTCTGAAATTCTTTTTATTAAGAAAATTATGCAATTTTGATATTCCCCCCATTAGCTATCCACAACTGAGTGGTTTATCTTCCATTTTGATATGTGTTACATTTAGGAAATAAAAGCAGGGATGTATTGCAAAATTTGGCATCTTTTCCAACATTCAGTGTGCTGCTGTGCATTCTACAGTCTATCACAGTGCTTTATACCACCAGCAGCAATTACCTTTGCACTAGCAAACCCCACTGTTAGTCTAGCTTGGAGCTACCCACCTACAGTGTTTCTAATTATTGATACATTTTTCCTTTTTCAAATGCTAGACAGTGTTTATGTGTAATCATCTGGTTTACCACCTGTGGCTACTCTATCTATTAGTATGGATATGGACAGCCACAAATCTCCCTCATTCTTTTCTTTGAGCCTCTGTGTCCCATAAATTCTTGGAGTAAAAATACTTATGCAATTTTGATATTCCCCCCATTAGCTATCCACAACTGAGTGGTTTATCTTCCATTTTGATATGTGTTACATTTAGGAAATAAAAGCAGGGATGTATTGCAAAATTTGGCATCTTTTCCAACATGCAATGTGCTGCTGTGCATTCTACAGTCTATCACAGTGCTTTATACCACCAGCAGCAATTACCTTTGCACTAGCAAACCCCACTGTTAGTCTAGCTTGGAGCTACCCACCTACAGTGTTTCTAATTATTGATACATTTTTCCTTTTTCAAAATGCTAGACAGTGTTTATGTGTAATCATCTGGTTTACCACCTGTGGCTACTCTATCTATTAGTACAGATACGGACAGCCACAAATCTCCCTCATTCTTTTCTTTGAGCCTCTGTGTCCCATAAATTCTTGGAGTAAAAATACTGGATTTCTACAATATTTAAATTGTGTTTCCTAATTATTTCAATGAATCATGCATATGGCTGTGATTACTAAGCCTAGAAGGATACTGCGTGATTGGTGATTATATAGCAATTTTATTTGTTTTCATTGATAATACTAATTCCTTTTACATTATATTTGATTACTGTTCTGAGTGAAAAACTTGCTGGCAGTTGCTTCTCATATCATGAAGGATGGTGAGGTGAACTCGCTCAGTCGTGTCCGACTCTTTGCGACCCCGAGGACTGTAACCTACTAGGCTTCTCCGTCCATGGGATTCTCCAGGCAAGAATACTGGAGTGGATTGCCATTTCCTTCTCCAGGGGATCTTCCCGACCCAGGGATCGAACCCAGGTCTCCCACATTGGAGGCAGACGCTTTAACCTCTGAGCCACCAGGGAAGCCCCATCATGAAGGATACGTTGACAATATTATTGACCCTAAGCAGCTTATTTTGATTATGTTTTATATAAAACAGTTTCAAACAATGTATTTTTTTCTGAACAAAATGGTGTTGTCCATTGGCATTTTTCTTCTGTGTAATTTGATGTATGTATAATTTTAGGTAATGATGCTGAGAGAAGAAGAAAATAATTTGGGTAGGGTAAATAAGCAGTTTAGAGCTATGTCACTATTTTAACTAAAAACAACCGTTACACTCCTGTTTACCTCTTTCTAAGTTACAAATTAATATCTTCTGTTTCTTCTGGCATCTTCTCATTGATGTTTTAGGTAAAAATTATAACATTATTTTAAAAATTAAATAGTACTTCTACTCATATTAAACAAGCTTTCATCATATTAATTTATCTATTTTCTTTTTAAAAACAAATTTTCATGAAAATTTTTAAGCTTAATTGACTCCCTTTTTTTAAAAAAAAAATTGTTTTTATAACAGAAAAAAACATACTTTTGAAATGGATGTCCAGATAGAAATTCAGGTATTAACACTTAATAAGTATGTGACCTAGACCTAGGTGCTGAAACTCCTCTGCCTCTCTTTCCTCTGTTCGATAAAGGTGATGGTAATAGTAACCATCTAATGGGATTAACACAAGAATTAAATAATATGAGGTTAGCAGTTTTTAAAAGTCTCTGGCATATAACAGTCTCATGAATCACTTACCAAGAGCTGGCTTTCTCTAACTCAATTCTGTGCAATAGTTGATAGGTAAATAGATAGAATTTTCCATTTTGTCTGCCATTCCTGATGCTAAGTTGAAGTTTGCGTTTTTGGAGCTGGATTCATAAAACAAATTCCCTTTCAAAAGTGGCTATAAATATGTAAATATATCACTGGAAGTGTTATTGGTATACCATCCATTATGCAAGTTTTCTCTAAAAATTAAGGTATTGTTTTTCAAGAGTATTATCAGAAGTACACTGAAATATGATAATCTCTTTAAATATTCAGTGACAAAAATATACAAGCTCAACTCTATGAGACTAACTGTTGTCATGTGTGTGTATCTTTCAGCAATACAAGGAACTGAGAATATTTGTAGGCAGTATTCCTTTCCTTTTTTGATTCCCTATGGTTTCTATCACTGTCTCTTTTCCTTTTTAAGCCCAATTCTTCTGCTCAAATTTGAGACTAAATAATTTATGGCTTAGGCATGCCCTAGCTTCTAAATAGGGAGAAGGCAATGGCACCCCACTCTGGTATTCTTGCCTGGAAAATCCCATGGATGGAAGAGCCTGGTAGGCTGCAGTCCATGGGGTCTTGAAGAGTTGGACACGACTGAATGAATTCACTTTCACTTTTCACTTTCATGCTTTGGAGAAGGAAATGGCAACCCATTCCAGTGTTCTTGCCTGGAGAATCTCAGGGATGGGGGAGCCTGGTGGGCTGCCATCTATGGGGTCGCACAGAGTTGGACACGACTGAAGTGACTTAGCAGCAGCAGCAGCTTCTAAATAATGGTTTGCAAAGGAAACTTCAGAGACAGCCTGAATGGAAAACCCTTTAATGTTAATCTAAAATAAATTTCTGAGTCTACTCCAGACCTACTGAATTAGAATTTCTGTAGATGATGCCCAGAAATCTTCATCTTTATGAAGTATCACACATGCTTCTTAGGCACAGTGAATTTTGAGAACCACCGTTCTATGGTTAAAGAATTTATGAAGAGAAACTAAAGTTCTGAAGCCCATGTTTTAGAATTTTGCATCACTATCCTTGATGCTCATCTCACCCTGATCTTATCAGTTTCTGATAAATGCTCCTTAACTCTCTTAGACATAATTTCTAAATTATATCCCATATCTGATAAGTGACTTTCCTGGTGGCTCAGATGGTAAAGTGCTATAAATTTCTGAGTCTACTCCAGACCTACTGAATTAGAATTTCTGTAGATGATGCCCAGAAATCTTCATCTTTATGAAGTATCACACATGCTTCTTAGGCACAGTGAATTTTGAGAACCACCGTTCTATGGTTAAAGAATTTATGAAGAGAAACTAAAGTTCTGAAACCCATGTTTTAGAATTTTGCATCACTATCCTTGATGCTCATCTCACCCTGATCTTATTATCAGTTTCTGATAAATACTCCTTAACTCTCTTAGACATAGTTTCTAAATTATATCCCATATCTGATAAGTGACTTTCCTGGTGGCTCAGATGGTAAAGTGCCTGCCTACAGTGTGGGAGACCCGGGTTTGATACCTGGGTCTGGAAGATCCCTTGGAGAAGGAAATGGCAACCCACTCCAGTACTCTTGCCTGGAAAATCCCATGGACAGAGAAGCCTGGTATGTTACAGTTCATGGGGTTGCAAAGAGTCAGACATGACTGAGCGACTTCACTTTCACTTTCTGATAAGTAGAATTTTTTCCTAAAAGCTAATGCTTGAATCTGACCCTCTTTTTAGCTTTTTTTTTTCCTACTCATCTAGTTGGGAAGGCAGTTTGCTATGTCATTCTCTATCACTAGTAATGTTTTTGCTCCTATGCTCTTGATTTTATGCAAGATTTCTCTGACAGTATTTGTGTTGACTCCATATCATCCACTGTATTCCTTTGTTGGGGCATATAATGACCTAATTTTTAAAATCTACATAAATTAATTTTTTTTTTTTTTAATTTTAGGCTGTGCTGGGTCTTTGTTGCTGCACAGGGGCTTTCTGTAATTGTGCAAGCAGAGGTTACTCTCCAGTTGCAGTGCACAGGTTTCTCATTGCAGTAGCTTCTCTCATTTCAACCAGGACTCTAGGGCACAGGCTCAGTAGTTGTAGCGTGTGGGCTTAGTTTCCCTGTGGCATGCGGAATCTTCTCGGACCAGGAATCGAGCCAGTGTCCCCTGCATTGTCAGGCAGTTTGTTAACCACCAGATGACCAGGGAAGTTCCTAATTGTTTTCCTAACAACATTTCTATTTGTCACTATATTGCCCACTCCCCAACATATCCTATTTGGTTAGGGGAGCTGGATTCTCAGGCTTAGCATCTGGTTCTCTCTGTTGGACAAACACTAGATTGTCACATCCCAAAGTGCCATGTATATACAACACCTTGATAAGCATATATTCAAGTGACAAATGAATGTTTGTTTTTTTTTTTCCCATATGGAAACTTTATATCTCCAATTTGAAAACAATGATTTGCTCATGATTAATAGGGATATTGAGCAGCAAAAGAGGAACATCTATAAGAATCACTTATGTCTGAACAGTGATCGTCTTTTGGTCAGGAGATAGGACAAAGAGGGGGCCTTAGCTTTTTATCTGCAAAAGTGGACTGATATTATAAAGAGCCATAGCTACAGTTTTGAATGTAAATCAAGCTATTACATGAATAAGATGTCATATATTAGAACTATATGAGATTCTTTTTATTTTGCATGTGAAATTTTAATTATTTTAAGCATAATTTACATAAACATTTATATCTTGATTTTTTTAAGATGCTTATTTAAAAAGATTAATTTCTTTTTTTTTTTTTTTTACTTTACAATATTGACAAGGTAATGGGAGAGCTATCACAATACCCTGTAGCCAATAACCAATCCTCCCTCCATTTCCTTCTGCACACATGCTGTTCTGCAGCAGCTGTGCTCATTTATTTGCAATTTGTCAGAATCAGTGTGACCCTGAGATTTGTTTACTAACCATGAATACTTTCCACCTCTAGCCTTTAATTGTAAACTTTTGTTTGTTTGGTTCTGCCTAAATTGATTGTATAAATTTGCTAGAGCAAGGATAAATTCACTATTGAAGAAAATATTATTTCCATATGGAAATATGAATAATTATCTTAAATATCATTTATTAAGATTCTTTTCATCACCAGATAAAGTGGTTGGTGGTTTTCTTCAGTTCAGTTCAGTTCAGTCGCTCAGTCGTGTCCGACTCTTTGCGACCCCATGAATCGCAGCACACCAGGCCTCCCTGTTCATCACCATCTCTCGGAGTACACTCAGACTCA
>SJYT01076914.1:232856-257286 GCA_006410635.1 Cephalophus harveyi | reverse complement strand
AAAAAAAAAAAAAAAAAAAAAACCTACAAATAACAAATGCTGGAGAGGGTATGGAGGAAAGGGAACCCTCCCACATTGTGAGTTCCAATGTAAATTGATGCAGTCACCGTGGAAAACAGTATGGAAGTTCTTCAAAAACTAAAAATAGAGTTGCCATATGATCCAGCAATCCCACTCTTGGGGCATATACTTAGACAAAACTATAATTTAAAAAGATACATGCATCCCCCTATTTTCACAGCAGCACTATTTATAACAGCCAAGTATGGAAGCAACCTAAATGTCTATCAACAGTTAAATGGACAAAGAAGATGTAGTGTCCATGTGTGTACATATATACATACACACATTGCAATATTAGTCATAAAAAAGAATGAAATAATGCTATCTGCAACATCAGTTCAGTTCAGTTCAGTCACTCAGTCATGTCCGACTCTCTGCAACCCCATGAATCGGAGCACACCAAGCCTCTCTGTCCATCACCAACTCCCGGAGTTCACTCAAACTCATGTCCATTGAGTCAGTGATGCTATCCAGCCATCTCATCCTCTGTCGTCCCCTTCTCCTCCTGCCCCTAATCCCTCCCAGCATCAGGGTCTTTTCTAATGAGTCAACTCTTTGCAAGAGGTGGCCAAAGTATTGGAGTTTCAGCTTTAGCATCCTTTAGCATCCAGTCCTTCCAAAGAACACCTGGATGTAACTAAACTAGAGATTATCATACCAAAGTGAAGTTAGAAAGAGAAAGAAAAAATAGCGTATGATATCACTTACACGTAAAATCTAAAATAAAACACAAATATCTGCAAAACAGAAACAGACTCAGAGACATACAGAACAAACTTGTGGTTGCCAAGAGGGAGAGGAGTAGGAGAGGGAAGGATTGAGAGCCTGAAATTAGCAGATGCAAACTAGTATATATAGGATAAATAAACAGCAAGGTCCCACTGTATAGGACATTCAATATCCTGTGATAAACCAGAATAGAAAAGAAGGTATGTGTGTGTGTATGTATATATATATAATTGAATCACTTTGTTGTATAGTAATGGCAACACACTCCGGTACTCTTGCTTGGAAAATCCCATGGACAGAGGAGCCTGGTGGGCTGCAGTCCATGGGGTCGCTAAGAGTCGGACACGACTGAGCGACTTCACTTTCACTTTTCCCTTTCATACATTGGAGAAGGAAATGGCAACCCATTCCAGTGTTCTTGCCTGGAGAATCCTGGGGACAGGGGAGGCTGGTTGGCTGCCATCTATGGGGTCTCACAGGGTCGGACACGAGTGAAGTAACTTAGCAGCAGCAGCAGCTGTATAGTAAAAATTAACACAACATTGCAGATCAACTATGTATCAATAACATTTTTAAAAAATAAAAAAAATAAGTTTCATTGGCTCCTTTGCTTCTATTTCCTGGCTCTTTTGGATTTTTTTAAACTTATTTATTTTGCTGAAAAATAACTTGAATACTTCTTTCTGAGATAGTTTTAGGGTATTTCTTTTCAAGTTTTATTTACTTATGGCTGTTCTAAGTCTTGGTTACTGTGTGTGGGCTTTCTCTAGTTGCGGAGAGTGGGGGCTACTCTATGTTATGGTGCTTGGGCTTCTCACTGTGGTGGTTTCTCTTGTTTCACAAGATCTAGGTGCATGGACTCAGTAGTTGTGGTGCGTGGGCTAGGTGCTCCACGGCATGTGGAATCTCCCCAGATCAGGGATCAAACGCATGTCCCCTGCATTGGCAAGCGGATTCTTATCTACCGTACCACCAGAGAAGTGCCTAAGGATATTTCCTACATGTTAAACTATGTCTCTATTTTTGTTCTCAAAACTTAAAATATTAGCTTAAGGTAAGGTAAGGTGAGGTAAGGTGAAGTCGCTCAGTTGTGTACGACTCTTTGTGACCCTGTGGACTGTAGCCTACCAGGCTCCTCCATCCATGGGGTTCTCCAGGCAAGAATACTGGAGTGGGTTGCCATTTCCTTCTAGATATAAACTTAGACCTAGTATTATTTTCTTTCAGAATTCGGTTTTATTGAGTTAAGCATCCAAGTTGTCTTTGGAAATCCTGAGGCAATTCAGACTCTCATTTCTTTGAAGATATTCTGCTTCTCTCAGTCTTTCTCTCAGCTGTACTTTATTCCATTGTGTGGATGTCCTATATTTATTCAACCAATCTTCTCTACATGGATATCCGAGTTATTTCCAACATTTGTAATCACAAATAATGCTATAATATATAGTATTTTACATACACATTTTCAAATTATTGAATGTGCATATTTAGGGTAAATTTACAGAGTGAGACTGCCAGATACAAAGCAAACTCATGTGTAGTTTTGTGAGATATGCAAAATTCCCCTTCATAAAGCTGCATGCTTTTGCACTCACACTAGTAATGTATACGAGTTCCTGTTTGTCCACATCATTCAGTCCAGTTCAGTCGCTCAGTCATGTCCGACTCTTTGCGACCCCGTGAATCGCAGCACGCCAGGCCTCCCTGTCCATCACCATCTTTACATAGAAGTTAAATAAGCAGGGTGACAATATACAGCCTTGACGTACTCCTTTTCCTATTTGGAACCACTCTGTTGTTTCATGTCCAGTTCTAACTGTTGCTTCCTGACCTGCATACAGATTTCTCAAGAGGCAGGTTAGGTGGTCTGGTATTCCCATCTCTTTCAGAATTTCCCACAGTTTACTGTGATCCACACAGTCAAAGGCTTTGGCATAGTCGATAAAGCAGAAATAGATGTTTTTCTGGAACTCTCTTGCTTTTTCCATGATCCAGCGGATGTTGGCAATTTGATCTCTGGTTCCTCTGCCTTTTCTAAAACCAGCTTGAACATCAGGGAGTTCACGGTTCATGTATTGCTGAAGCCTGGTTTGGAGGATTTTGAGCATTACTTTACTAGCATGTGAGATGAGTGCAATTGTGTGGTAGTTGGAGCATTCTTTTGCATTGCCTTTCTTTGGAATTGGAATGAAAACTGACCTTTATCATTATAAGCAGGATGTTTTTATATTTTTTAATTTTTGCCAATCTGATATTTGCCAGTTAAATAGTAACTCATAGTAGTTGTGCATTCCTCTAGTTATGAGTGATTTTGAATATTTTGTGTGTGTGTAAATTGTCTGTTTGTACTTTTAGTCTATTTTTCTACTGACTTCTTTGACTAACTCTTTATCTGTAATAAATGTTGCAAATATTTTCTCCCACTTTGTAACTCATTGTTTACTTATAGGTTTTTTTGTGTTTATATCATGCAAAGTTTTTCTTTTTAAATGTAGTTAAATGAATCAATCATTTGTTTTATCATACTATATTTTAAGTGATAGTTAGAAAGTCTTTCCCTATATCCAGGTTATAAATACTTGTACTTTCTTCTAATAAGTGCATGGTTTTGTTTTCATCTTTATATACTTGATCCCTTATGTGCTCCGTTGCTCAGTTGTATCCAACTCTTTGTAACCCCATGGACTGTAGCCTGCCAAACTTCTCCATCCGTGGGATTTTCCAGGCAAGAATACTGGAGTGAGTTGCCACTGATCCCTTTATAGCTCATTCTTATTCAGCAAGGGTTCGTTGAACATAGAATTCTCTGAGTTCTTGAATGTTTTAAACTCTTCTTCTATAACCTTGATACTGGAAAGAAAGTTTGGCAAGACATAAAATTTTTGGTTAACATTTTTCTTTCCTTGAATTTCTTATAAGTGCCTTCCTTTTTTTGCTTTGCTTTGTATGTTTCTCTTGAGAAGTCTGATGCTAGTCAATTCTCTTGCCCGTGAAAGTCTTTTTGCTTTGAGACACTGAGGATTTCTTTTTTTTTTTTTTTTTATCTTTGAAGTCTGATAGTTCACTGTTATTTCTTGGAATCTACCATTCTGGGTGAATTTTCCAAGGTCCCCAGTAGGATTTATCAACATGTAGATTCTGGTCTTTTTTTTCCTAAAATATTATCTTGGATTACAGTTTAAACTTTAGATTTGCTTTGCTTGTTTTCTATTTCAACCACTTTCTCCATGATCCCCTTTACATCTTCAGTATCTTATTTTCATTTTCTTGATCGTTTTTTTGCCTGTCTTCAATGACCCATTATTAAATATTCTCCCAAACCACTTCCCACAGAGGATTGTGGTGCAACCTAGGGAGATGGCTCTGGCACAATTTAGGGTTGATTTTTATACTGACAGATTATTTGAAGTTTGTTGTTTTTCTGTCCACTGCTTACTTCCTAAGGGTATCTGTTACATGTGGTTTTACTTGTTCTTATTGACCTGCATACTTTTTTGGAGGATATATGCAGTTATTTGGATTTATGCATCTGCCATTTTTCTTGGGTTACCTAGAATTCTCAATATCATCTTTTAACTCCTTGAAGAGTTATTTTAAATCCCAGATCTGATATATTAATAATCTGAATCTCCTGTGGGCCTGTTTCTACTGTCCATTGCTTCTTTTATTTTTGGTCATATCGTCTTATTTCTTGTATCCTAGTAATTATTTTTAAGCACTAGACATGTTATATATAAAAAAAATCAGGTATTACTTGAGGCCTGGATGTTGTTATTTTCCTCCAAAGAGGATTTACTTCTGCTCCTGGTAGGGAGTAAAGAGGCACTCTCAATTCCAGATCATCTTAATCCAAAAAGAGATTAAGAGAATTTGACATGGTTTCATCTGATATGCTGATTGATCTATTTTTTGTTTATTCTTACTCCCAGGATGTAGTTCATGCCCAAGTCTTGGAGTTTAGCAGAGTCTTTTTCTGACAGAATCTGAATTCCCATTTTATTCCTTCTAGTTAGTGAGTCTACTGAACTCCAGGTTCTACCTTCAAATAAATGTCTCCACTATTCCGTCCAGTCTTCTAGTTTGGCCTCAGAGGAAGTGCTGGGTGAACCAACCTACTCTGTACATGCATGCTCAGTCGCTTCAGTCATGCCTGACTCTCTGCAACCCCATGGACTGTAGCCCGCCAGGCTCCTCCGTCCATGGGATTCTCCAGGCAAGAATACTAGAGTGGGTTGCCATGTCCTCCTCCACAACCTACTCTACCATTGTCAAAATACTTTCTATGGCATTTTCCTTGTTTCTTCAAGGAATCAAATTAAGACAAGAATCAAAGTAAGATAAACCTCCAATTACTAGATAAATAAGTACAGACAAATAATGTATAGCATGATGATACGGTTAACACTGCTGTGATATATACAAAAGTTGTTAAGAAAATAAATCCCTGGAGATCTCAACACAAGGAAAAGAAATTTACCTGCTTTCTTTTTTTATTGTATCTTTATGAGATGATGGATGCTAACTAAATTTATTGAGGTAATCATTTCACAATACATGTAAGTCAAACCATTATTCTGTATACCTTAAACTTTTGCAAGTGATGTATGTTAATTATATCTCAATAAAACTAGAAATGTATATATGTATTAACGATAAAAAAGAAATAAGACTAATTCTGTGAATTTGTCTGTCCTGCCTGTCATTCTTCTCTTGTGAATGAACACAGGACATCAGGAAATCAAGACACTGCTACCAACTGCAACTGAACACCATTATCCTTCCTCCATTGTGTGGACACGGCTGCCCTTTAAAACAGCAAAAGAAAACGCACTGATTGCATTAGTTTCCTAGGGTTGCTGTAACAAATTAGCACAAACCAGGTAGCTCAAAACAACAGAAATTCATTCCCTCTTAGTTATGGAGGTAAGAAGTCCAAAATCAAGATAAATAATGGCAGGGTCATGGTGTCGCAAAGCCTCTTGAGGAGAATCCATCCTTGTCTCTTCCAGCTTCTGACAGCCTCTGGCAGACCCTGGCTGGAGCCACATCAATTCAGTCTCTGCCTTCTTCACATGACCTTCTTCCCCGTATCTCTAAAGTCTTATGTTTTTGTCCCTCATCTCCCTTTCCTTTCTCTTCTGAGGACACTGGTCATTGGACATCGAGTCCACTGTAAATTTAGGATGGTTTTCCCTTAAGATTCTGAACATTTGCAAAGACCCTATTTCCCCATAAGGTCACCCTCACAGGTACCGGGGGTTAGGACTTACATATATCTTTGGGGGACACAATTTAGCCTACAACAGTGATCACATCCTATATGGCAACTGCTGTGACAAACCATTTATATGGATTAATCCATTTTTCATTCACAGCAACACTATGAATAGATGCTATTCTTTTGCCCATTTACAAATGAAGAAATTAAAATTATGCTAGAAGCTAAGTAGCTTGGCTCAAGATTCCACATCTCATAGTTTAAAGATTTGGAATTCAGACCCAGGCAGGCATAACCCCAGATCATGATATTATACCATGTCCTTTGGGCATCAGACTTTGTGGAACTACTAAATCCAAGGGGAAAGGACAGTGGATACCCAGTTCTCATTCTGGAAACTGTGGACAAAAGGTTGTAAAAGGGATCAGAGTAGGGGAACTTTTTCCCCATTCCTCCTCCCTTCCTCTATTTTGTCTCTAAACATGTTATGGCTGCTATTGGTCTTTAGGTCCCAAATACGGTGTGCTGTCAACTTTAGGGGCCCACACACATTTTAGCGTTTGTTGGTTAGACGCTCTGTCATGTCCGACTCTCTGTGACCCCATGGACGGCAGCATGCCAGGCTCCTCTGTCCTTCACCAGCTCCAGGAGTTTGCTCAAACTCATGTTCATTGAACTGGTGATGCCATCCAACCATCTCAGACATGCTTTTATTGTAAAGCTTCAACAGCCACACAATACTGGTCTGTTAAAGCACAGGCTATTTAGAGTATAACAGGCACATAAGACAGTGATCCTACAGGGACTTTAGAGCAAACGCTGAGGCACATCTGGGCATCACGGGCAATAGAGGTGGGGGCCGACGGGTCCTGAGGGAGCAGAGGAGCTGCTGCTCTCTGCTACTCCCCTCTGGGCCTCAGTCTCTCCTCTTCCCTCCTCCATCACCGAGCACCCCCACCCCCAACTCCTTCCTGATGCTAGCTCCCTCTTTGGCTTACACGGTGAAGCCTACCATGGCCTTGTCTCCTCCATGGCCTCCTACCCAAACCCTGGTGTTTTTTTTTTAGCTCAGGTCATTGGGAAAGAGTCTGTGGCCCAGGTCCTCTCCCTACATCATAATGAGAGGGTAACAGGCAGGAAGGCCAGGGGTCTCCAAAGGGGGGGGGGGGTTCTTTTCAAAAATCTTGGGCTGATAATAGCTCAACAACCAGTATTCATATCAATTATTTTATGATTTTTATGACACACCTCATGCCATCCTATCTCGGAAATGCATATTGTGGGAGAGGGGCCTGATGAAGCCTCTCAGCCTTGAGGTGTCTCTTATCTGATTAATACTTTCTAACAGACATAAAGCAGCTTGCTGAAACTAGCAACGGGGGCACTCTCCATCCCCCTTCTGATGTCTGTGTCAGAAGCTTTCTCTATCTCTTTTCACACTTTAATAAAACTCTGCTACACAAAAGCTCTTCAGTAGTGATCAAGCCTGGTCCCTGGTCCCGAAGCTGAATCTTTTTCTTCGGAGATCACGAATCCAACATCATTCACCATAAGCTATCAATATCACACCAGAATCACGGAGAGTATGTAAACTGGTGGCCTTAAGCTATGTACCCATTCCGCCTTAGCAGAGGAGGGGCCCACCCTGACTCAAGCCCATGATTGATTCATTCTGGTTCTTGTTGCCAGTTCCTGTCCTGTGTATATTCTGCATGAAGCTTGTATTATTTTCTATTTTTGTTGGAATAAATTATCATAGTCTTAGTGGCTTGAAACAATACAAAATGTATTATCTTCTTTTTAAAAACAAATTTTATTTATTTATTTAGCTGCTCCAGGTTTTAGTTGAGGCATGCAGGGTCTTAGTTGTGGCCTGTGGGATTTAGATCCCTGACCAGGGATTGGATCCAGGCTCCCTGTATTGGGAGCTCAGACTTTTAGCCACTGGACCACCAGGGAAGTCCCCAAATGTATTATTTTACAATTCTGAGAATTTGAAGTCTAACACAGCTCTCAGTGGGTCAAAATCAAGGTGTCAACAGGACTACATTCCTTTCTGAAGACTCCAGAGGGGAATCCATTTCCTTGTTCTTTCCAGCTTCTGGAAGCTACCCTTACTCACTGGCTTGTGCCCGCTTCCTCCACCTTCAAAGTCAGTAAAAGAGGTTGAATCCTTCTTATATCACTCTCTCTCTCTCTGCCACTCTCTCCCACTTTTAAGCACCCTTGTGATTATATCAGGCCCACTAGGATAATTCATAATACTCTCCCAAATTTAAGGTCAGCAAATTCGCAGCCTTAATTCCATCAACCTTAACTATCCTTTGCCATACAATAGAGCATAGTCAAAGTTTCCTGCGGTAAGAAAGTGCACATCTTTGGGGGGGGCCATTATTCTGCCTGACACAGAGGTCAACTAACATTTCATTCAACTAACAGTCATGTCTGACTCTTTGGGACTCTATGGAAAATAGCACCCCAGGCTCCAACATTTCATAAGCTCCTATTATATATAAGGAACAGTACTGGGGCCTCATTGTGCCCCCAAAGTAAGTCAAAATTGTGCAGAGGCGCCATGGACCACTAGATGATACAGAACAATACAGAAATATATATACCTTTCCTTCCACAACACGCATGCACATACTCACATGCACAAACACACACACACACGAAGCCAATCAGGAATTCAGTATACAACTTATCCAGAGCTTAAGGAGGTAAAGACCAGCCTTAAGGAGACTGTGTTACCTGGATTTTGTGACCTGGAACTTGGTGACTTTAAAAAAATGAGTTTCAGTAGAGCAATTCTGAAGGTAATAAATGGAACAGAGATAGGGATTGAAAAGGAGGCAAGAAAACCAAGGTCTGGTGGGTAACACAGTCCAGAAGTTTACCAGACTAAGAAAGAAACAGGGCTGTAGCAAGGTTCCCTTTATCCCAATTGTTTGTTCCTTTCGACCTTTCCAAGATCGTGGCCCCATGACATATGTAAGCTGGAACCTGGGAAGGCTACAGGGGGACAGGCTCGCTGGAACCTAAGCATGGCAGCGGAAGGCAGCACCTGGCTGTGGGAGAGTCAGGTGACCACTGACCCTCCCACAAGGTAAGGTACCTGATGCTTGCCTTAATCACTTCTGCGGCAAGGCCCTAAGTTATGCAGGCATGAGTTAGGGTCCTGTCAGCTTATGGCTGCTCAAAATGAAGAGACTTTAAAGAAGGGACTATTTACAGACAGGAGAGTTAAGGGAACTGAGAAGCACAGAGAAGAACCAAGGGACATAGAGGAGACGCATTAAATCCTCAAGTCTCAAAGGGCAAGGGGAGGGGGCTGTTACCAGAACCCAATGAGAGCTGCAGCCATGGCAGAGGGTCTGCTTGATGGAAGTCGAGCTGCTGGGCTGGGCCAAGGGCAGAGAATAAATATCTCTGCCATGTTCCCTTCTCATCCTCTAGTCTGCTGCTGGTGCCACCCACTGACCAATATCATCAGAAGCCAGAGGGTAAGATAACACTCAGCGGACACAGCCTATGGAAGTCATCGGAAGCCAGACTTTGAGGGCACAGAATGGGAGGGAAGGGTGGAGCCAACAAAATGGAAACAGTGGCAGATTTTATTTTCTTGGGATCCAAAATCACTGCAGATGGTGACTGTTCAGTTCAGTCGCTCAGTCATGTCCGACTCTTTGCAACCCCATGAACTGCAGCATGCCAGGCCTTCCTGTCCATCACCAACTCCCGGAGTTTACTCAAACTCATGTCCATTTAGTTGGTGATGCCATCCAACCATCTCATCCTCTGTTATCCCCTTCTCCTACCGCCTTCAATCTTTCCCAGCATTAAGGTTTTTTCCGATGAGTCAATTCTTCCATCAGGTGGCCAAAGTATTGGAGATTTAGCTTCAACATCAGTCCTTCCAATGAATATTCAGGACTGATTTCCTCTAGGATGGACTGGTTGATCTTCTTGCTGTCCAAGGGACTCTCAAGAGTCTTCTCCAACACCACAGTTCAAAAGCATCAATTCTTTGGTGCTCAGCTTTCTTTATAGTCCAACTCTCACATCCATACTTGACTATTGGAAAAACCATAGCTTTGACTAGACAGACTTTTGTTGGCAAAGTAATGTCTCTACTTTTGAATATGCTATCTATGTTGGTCATAACTTTTCTTCCAAGGAGTAAGTGTCTTCTAATTTCATGGCTGCAGTCACCATCTAAAGTTATTTTGGAGCCCTCAAAAATAAAGTCTGACACTGTTTCCACTGTTTCCCCATCTATTTCCCATGAAGTGATGGGACCAGATGCCATGATCTTTGTTTTCTGAATGTTGAGCTTTAAGCCAACTTTTTCACTCTCCTCTTTCAGTTTCATCAAGAGGCTTTTTAGTTCCTCTTCACTTTCTGCCATAAGGGTGGGGTCATCTGCATATCTGAGGTTATTGATATTTCTCCCGGCAATCCTGAATCCAGCCTGTGCTTCTTCCAGCCCAGCATTTCTCATGATGTACTCTGCATATAAGTTAAATAAGCAGGGTGACAATATACAGCGTGACATACTCCTTTTCCTATTTGGAACCAGCCGGTTATTCCATGTCCAGTTGTAACTGTTGCTTCTTGACCTCTATACTGGTTTCTCAGGAGACAGGAAAGGTAATCTGATATTCCAATTTCTTTAAGAATTTCCCACAGTTTGTTGTGATCCATACAATCAAAGGCTTTAGTGTAGTCAATGAAGCTGAAATAGATGTTTTTCTGGAATTCTCTTCACAGTTCATGTACTGTTGAAATGGTGACGGTAGCCACAAAATTAAAAGATGCTTGCTCCTTGGAGGAAAAGATATGACAAACTTAGTGCATTAAAAAGCAGAAACATCACTTTGCTGACAAAGGTCAAAGCTATGGATTTTCCAGCAGTCATCTATGGGTGTGACAGTTGGACCATAAAGAAGGCTGAGTGTCGAAGAATTGATACTTTCAAACTATGGAGCTGGAGAAGACTCTTGAGAGGCCCTTGGACAGCAAGGAGATCAAACCAGTCAAATCTAAAGGAAATCAACCCTGAATATTCATTGGAAGGACTGATGCTGAAGCTCCAATACTTTGGCCACCTGATGGGAAGAGCAAACTCACAGGAAAAGACTCTGATGCTGGGAAAGATTGAAGGCAGGAGGGGAAGGAAGAGACCGAGAATGAATGAGATGGTTGGATGGCATCATCAACTCAATGGACATGAACTTGGGCAAACTCTAGATCATGAGCGACAAAGAGGCCTGACATGCTGCAGTCCAATGGGCTGCAAAGAGTTGGACACAACTTAGTGACTGCTAAGTCGCTGTAACAACAACAGCTGATACACCCTATAGAAGTGGTCAGAAGCCATGCTTTGAGGGTGCAGAATGGGAGGGAAGGGTGGAGCCAACAAAATACCCAGCCCCTACCCACCCTTGGGTTACTCCTATTTCCCATCACTCTAGAAATAAACGGATTTGGCCGAGCTCTTTGTGGGCATAACACTGCAGAAAGTTTCCATCAGTGACAGTAGAACCCAGGGCTCCAGGAGAGCAGTGGAAGGAAGTTCCAAGAGCAAAGGGAAAGAAAGGCAACAGGAAGGGAGAAAAGGCAGCCTGCGTAGAGGTAAGAGAGGAGCCTCGTGGAGGAAGCTCTCGGCTGTCAAATTATCCTCTGCTGAGCTCTGAGCCTTTGTTTAAAACTTGGTGTGCGGAGCCATTTACCCACCTTGAGCTCTTTCCACAGCCTCATATCTCTCGTTATTTTGAAGCTCATGGAGCCATCTATGGTGCTCTTGGGCCCATTCTTGGTGATATTAAAGCACTTTTTAATTGCCACATTTTCTGCAGCAGATACAGAAATATCTAGTCTGAAGGCAGCTTTAAAACCAACAGCAATCAGCAGAGATCCATCAATTAGCATTCAGTATTAAGCAAGGCGGAACATTTGCCAAGGCGCCAAGGGCTTTTCCACACCTGAACATTCTACCAGGTTCATTCTCTCCTTTTTGAATATTTGGAGCTCTTGACTCAGAGTCTTGACTGACAGGTTTTCTTGGCTGCCAAAGAAATAACCAATTTTCTCCCATAACTCTTTTCTAACTCAAAAGGTACAGCTCCAACAAAGTTCTTAACTCTGGTACATCCTTTTTTTTTTTTTTAAGGGAAAAGTATCTGCTTCAAACCACTAATTATAATTTATTATAACAACACTTCCCTGGAAGCAGGGTTCTTGCTATAATTAACTGCTGAGGAGTAGGATGGAGCAACTGTTTACTGAGTTTCAATCGACTTGTTCAGAATTTGTCACCCCCTTGAAACTTAGCTCACAATCAGATTTAAATTCAAAATGTTAAGGAAGCACTGTCAACTTCACACTTTGTCAAGCGCTAAGAGAATATTTCTTAGTACTATTCTCTCTTTTGCAAGACTTTTCTTTAGATTATGCCATTTTTCTCTATTTGAGATAGAAACAATTTTATCCTAAAATATTGATATACTTCTGTCCTTTCCGTGATGGTGAAACATGACAGTTGGAAATGAGAGGTAGTTTTCGAATGCTTGGTAGTTTCCCAATGGTGGGTTGTGTCTCACAACTCCTGCTGGGTTGTGAGAACTTCAAAATGTGTGGCTTTACTGGCATTTCTTCAATGAATATCATAACAAAAAAAACTCTCTTTCATTTTTGTCCCATTGTCCCTGACCTGAGACTTGTACAGAGGCTAAGTTTCCTTCCCTATAAAGTTGGGATGATAACATATAGTCTACAAAGTTGTTGTGAAGGTTGAACGTAAGCTAAGCGTTTGGCACAGAATTTTGCCTCCAGTAAGCATCTCTTCTATTCTTTGCTAGCCAGGAAAACATGGCAATGACTAAAAAGGATGAGAGAGTATTTTTGCTCATGACCAATCTGGGTCCATGACCAAAATGGTCTGCAAATGAAGTCTCTCAGTGAGCCAGGCTTCTGAAATCCATGGTCCTTAAATTCACAACACAGTCACCAGAACTAAATGGTTCTAAATTATGAGTTTCCAGTAGCTAGGAAGACAAACACTTCTTTCAATCACCTTCCTATGTAACTGTTTGTGATTTCTCAAGCATTTGGCACCGTGGAGTTGGTTCCTAGTCTTCTCTGGTATTTGTAAAGTTCAGATCATTCTTGGCAAGGAAAGTTATTCATAATGATATGTTTCATCTATAGTTATTGAGATGTCATTTTGGGCAGCTCAAAAAGTTGTTACAGATGAGTTTGAATTTCTGACATCAAACAATATTAGAAGGCCAGCAACAAACATTTCTGATGCATTTCCTTTTCTGCAGAATGGAATTAATTACTTTGTGAAGATAAAAGCAATGTGTGGTTATTGCAAAACACTGAAAATGAGATAAGTATCATGCAATAATGAGTTAACTCAGCAGGGGACTTTCCTGTGATCCAACTGCTAAGACTCTGAGATTCCAATGCAGGGCGCCCAAGTTCAATCCCTGGGCAAAGAACTAGATTCCACATGCCACCTGAGTCCACATGCTGCAACTAATGATCCCAGCACAGCCAAATCAATTAATTAATTAGCCTTTAAAAGGAGTTAGCAGACTTGGGCTGCTCAAACCCACACAGTCTCAAGCTCTTCAGAACTTGCCTTTGGCCCAGTTCTTAGAGTAGGTCTGTTGAGCCTCTGGAGTAGCCTGCCTGATAACGGTGTCTTTATATGGCTAAAGCCTTGGGCCATACCAGATCATTTATGCTAACAATGTGATTATGGGATGTGGGGTCTGCATACCTATGTGTCCCAGAACCTTGGTGTCCCATAACACCAAGACTCAGAGATCTTACCCAGTTATGAGCTTCCTCGGTTGGTAACATGGCACATGCTTTGTCACATCTTGTTTCTGGGAGAATTAAGCACTTTCTGTGTGACTTCACTGGGTGAGAATTGGAAGCTTGCCCTGGTTTTTCCTGGACTCCATCCTGTGTGCTTTTTCCCTTGGCTGATTTTAATATGCATCCTTTTGCTGTAATAAACTGTAACCATGAGTATAACTGCTTTTCTGAGCTCTGTGAATCCTATTAATGAATCATTAAACAATGTATGGTCTTGAGGATCCTCAATGAAAATATTAAAAAATTAAAGTTAAAAATTTTAAATAGAGCCAGACATCCTGGAGTGTGAAGTCAAGTGGACCTTAGGAAGCATTACTACAACAAAGCTAGTGGAGGTCATGGAATTCTGGCTGAGCTATTTCAAATCCTAAAAGATGATGCTGTAAATGTTCTGCATTCAATATGCCAGAAAATTTGGAAAACTCAGCAATGGCCACAGGACTGGAAAAGGTCAGTTTTGATTCTAGTACCCAAAAAAACGCAATGCCAAAGAATGTTTAAACTATTGTACAATTGCACTCATCTCACATGCTAGCAAAGTAATGCTCAAAATCCTTCAAGCTAAGCTTCAGCAGTACGTGACCTGAGAACTTACATATGTACCAGCTGGATTTAGAAAAGGCAGAGGAATCAGAGACCAAATTACCCGCATCCATTGAATCATCGAAAAGGCAAGACATCTACATTTGCTTCACTGACTACACTAAAGCCTTTGGTCATGTGGATCACAACAAACTGTGGAAAATTCTTAAAGAAACTGGAATACCAGATTACCTTTCCTGTCTCTTGAGAAACCTGTATACAGGTCAAGAAGCAACAGTTAGAACCGAACATGGAATAACCGGCTGGTTCAAAATTGGGAAAGGAGTACATCAAGGATGTATGTTGTCACTCTGCTTATTTAACTTCTATGCAGAGTACATCATGTGAAATGCCAGGCTAGATGAAGCACAAGATGGAATCAAGATTGCCAGAAGAAATATCAATAACCTCAGATATACAGATGATACCATTCTAATGGCAAAAAGCAAAGAGGAATTAAGAGACCCTTGATGACGGTGAAAGAGGACTGTGAAAAAGCTGGCTTAAAACTTAACATTCAAAAACGAAGACCATGGCATCTGATTACATCACTTCATGGCAAAGATGGGGTAACAATGGAAACAGTGACAGTCTTTATTTTCTTCAGCTCTAAAATCACTGCGGATGGTGACTGCAGCCCCAAAATTAAAAGATGCTTGCTCCTTGGAAGGAAAGCTATGACGAACCTAGACAGCATATTAAAAAGTGGAAACATCATTTTGCCAACAAAGCTCCATATAGTTAAAGCTATAGTTTTTCCAGGAGTCATGTACAGATGTGAGATTTGGACCATAAAGAGGACTGAGTGACAAAGAATTGATGCTTTTTTCCAGCAGTCATCTATGGGTGTGACAGTTGGACCATAAAGAAGGCTGAGTGTCGAAGAATTGATACTTTCAAACTATGGAGCTGGAGAAGACTCTTGAGAGGCCCTTGGACAGCAAGGAGATCAAACCAGTCAAATCTAAAGGAAATCAACCCTGAATATTCATTGGAAGGACTGATGCTGAAGCTCCAATACTTTGGCCACCTGATGGGAAGAGCAAACTCACAGGAAAAGACTCTGATGCTGGGAAAGATTGAAGGCAGGAGGGGAAGGAAGAGACCGAGAATGAATGAGATGGTTGGATGGCATCATCAACTCAATGGACATGAACTTGGGCAAACTCTAGATCATGAGCGACAAAGAGGCCTGACATGCTGCAGTCCAATGGGCTGCAAAGAGTTGGACACAACTTAGTGACTGCTAAGTCGCTGTAACAACAACAGCTGATACACCCTATAGAAGTGGTCAGAAGCCATGCTTTGAGGGTGCAGAATGGGAGGGAAGGGTGGAGCCAACAAAATACCCAGCCCCTACCCACCCTTGGGTTACTCCTATTTCCCATCACTCTAGAAATAAACGGATTTGGCCGAGCTCTTTGTGGGCATAACACTGCAGAAAGTTTCCATCAGTGACAGTAGAACCCAGGGCTCCAGGAGAGCAGTGGAAGGAAGTTCCAAGAGCAAAGGGAAAGAAAGGCAACAGGAAGGGAGAAAAGGCAGCCTGCGTGGAGGTAAGAGAGGAGCCTCGTGGAGGAAGCTCTCGGCTGTCAAATTATCCTCTGCTGAGCTCTGAGCCTTTGTTTAAAACTTGGTGTGCGGAGCCATTTACCCACCTTGAGCTCTTTCCACAGCCTCATATCTCTCGTTATTTTGAAGCTCATGGAGCCATCTATGGTGCTCTTGGGCCCATTCTTGGTGATATTAAAGCACTTTTTAATTGCCACATTTTCTGCAGCAGATACAGAAATATCTAGTCTGAAGGCAGCTTTAAAACCAACAGCAATCAGCAGAGATCCATCAATTAGCATTCAGTATTAAGCAAGGCGGAACATTTGCCAAGGCGCCAAGGGCTTTTCCACACCTGAACATTCTACCAGGTTCATTCTCTCCTTTTTGAATATTTGGAGCTCTTGACTCAGAGTCTTGACTGACAGGTTTTCTTGGCTGCCAAAGAAATAACCAATTTTCTCCCATAACTCTTTTCTAACTCAAAAGGTACAGCTCCAACAAAGTTCTTAACTCTGGTACATCCTTTTTTTTTTTTTTAAGGGAAAAGTATCTGCTTCAAACCACTAATTATAATTTATTATAACAACACTTCCCTGGAAGCAGGGTTCTTGCTATAATTAACTGCTGAGGAGTAGGATGGAGCAACTGTTTACTGAGTTTCAATCGACTTGTTCAGAATTTGTCACCCCCTTGAAACTTAGCTCACAATCAGATTTAAATTCAAAATGTTAAGGAAGCACTGTCAACTTCACACTTTGTCAAGCGCTAAGAGAATATTTCTTAGTACTATTCTCTCTTTTGCAAGACTTTTCTTTAGATTATGCCATTTTTCTCTATTTGAGATAGAAACAATTTTATCCTAAAATATTGATATACTTCTGTCCTTTCCGTGATGGTGAAACATGACAGTTGGAAATGAGAGGTAGTTTTCGAATGCTTGGTAGTTTCCCAATGGTGGGTTGTGTCTCACAACTCCTGCTGGGTTGTGAGAACTTCAAAATGTGTGGCTTTACTGGCATTTCTTCAATGAATATCATAACAAAAAAAACTCTCTTTCATTTTTGTCCCATTGTCCCTGACCTGAGACTTGTACAGAGGCTAAGTTTCCTTCCCTATAAAGTTGGGATGATAACATATAGTCTACAAAGTTGTTGTGAAGGTTGAACGTAAGCTAAGCGTTTGGCACAGAATTTTGCCTCCAGTAAGCATCTCTTCTATTCTTTGCTAGCCAGGAAAACATGGCAATGACTAAAAAGGATGAGAGAGTATTTTTGCTCATGACCAATCTGGGTCCATGACCAAAATGGTCTGCAAATGAAGTCTCTCAGTGAGCCAGGCTTCTGAAATCCATGGTCCTTAAATTCACAACACAGTCACCAGAACTAAATGGTTCTAAATTATGAGTTTCCAGTAGCTAGAAAGACAAACACTTCTTTCAATCACCTTCCTATGTAACTGTTTGTGATTTCTCAAGCATTTGGCACCGTGGAGTTGGTTCCTAGTCTTCTCTGGTATTTGTAAAGTTCAGATCATTCTTGGCAAGGAAAGTTATTCATAATGATATGTTTCATCTATAGTTATTGAGATGTCATTTTGGGCAGCTCAAAAAGTTGTTACAGATGAGTTTGAATTTCTGACATCAAACAATATTAGAAGGCCAGCAACAAACATTTCTGATGCATTTCCTTTTCTGCAGAATGGAATTAATTACTTTGTGAAGATAAAAGCAATGTGTGGTTATTGCAAAACACTGAAAATGAGATAAGTATCATGCAATAATGAGTTAACTCAGCAGGGGACTTTCCTGTGATCCAACTGCTAAGACTCTGAGATTCCAATGCAGGGCGCCCAAGTTCAATCCCTGGGCAAAGAACTAGATTCCACATGCCACCTGAGTCCACATGCTGCAACTAATGATCCCAGCACAGCCAAATCAATTAATTAATTAGCCTTTAAAAGGAGTTAGCAGACTTGGGCTGCTCAAACCCACACAGTCTCAAGCTCTTCAGAACTTGCCTTTGGCCCAGTTCTTAGAGTAGGTCTGTTGAGCCTCTGGAGTAGCCTGCCTGATAACGGTGTCTTTATATGGCTAAAGCCTTGGGCCATACCAGATCATTTATGCTAACAATGTGATTATGGGATGTGGGGTCTGCATACCTATGTGTCCCAGAACCTTGGTGTCCCATAACACCAAGACTCAGAGATCTTACCCAGTTATGAGCTTCCTCGGTTGGTAACATGGCACATGCTTTGTCACATCTTGTTTCTGGGAGAATTAAGCACTTTCTGTGTGACTTCACTGGGTGAGAATTGGAAGCTTGCCCTGGTTTTTCCTGGACTCCATCCTGTGTGCTTTTTCCCTTGGCTGATTTTAATATGCATCCTTTTGCTGTAATAAACTGTAACCATGAGTATAACTGCTTTTCTGAGCTCTGTGAATCCTATTAATGAATCATTAAACAATGTATGGTCTTGAGGATCCTCAATGAAAATATTAAAAAATTAAAGTTAAAAATTTTAAATAGAGCCAGACATCCTGGAGTGTGAAGTCAAGTGGACCTTAGGAAGCATTACTACAACAAAGCTAGTGGAGGTCATGGAATTCTGGCTGAGCTATTTCAAATCCTAAAAGATGATGCTGTAAATGTTCTGCATTCAATATGCCAGAAAATTTGGAAAACTCAGCAATGGCCACAGGACTGGAAAAGGTCAGTTTTGATTCTAGTACCCAAAAAAACGCAATGCCAAAGAATGTTTAAACTATTGTACAATTGCACTCATCTCACATGCTAGCAAAGTAATGCTCAAAATCCTTCAAGCTAAGCTTCAGCAGTACGTGACCTGAGAACTTACATATGTACCAGCTGGATTTAGAAAAGGCAGAGGAATCAGAGACCAAATTACCCGCATCCATTGAATCATCGAAAAGGCAAGACATCTACATTTGCTTCACTGACTACACTAAAGCCTTTGGTCATGTGGATCACAACAAACTGTGGAAAATTCTTAAAGAAACTGGAATACCAGATTACCTTTCCTGTCTCTTGAGAAACCTGTATACAGGTCAAGAAGCAACAGTTAGAACCAAACATGGAATAACCGGCTGGTTCAAAATTGGGAAAGGAGTACATCAAGGATGTATGTTGTCACTCTGCTTATTTAACTTCTATGCAGAGTACATCATGTGAAATGCTAGGCTAGATGAAGCACAAGATGGAATCAAGATTGCCAGAAGAAATATCAATAACCTCAGATATACAGATGATACCATTCTAATGGCAAAAAGCAAAGAGGAATTAAGAGACCCTTGATGACGGTGAAAGAGGACTGTGAAAAAGCTGGCTTAAAACTTAACATTCAAAAACGAAGACCATGGCATCTGATTACATCACTTCATGGCAAAGATGGGGTAACAATGGAAACAGTGACAGTCTTTATTTTCTTCAGCTCTAAAATCACTGCGGATGGTGACTGCAGCCCCAAAATTAAAAGATGCTTGCTCCTTGGAAGGAAAGCTATGACGAACCTAGACAGCATATTAAAAAGTGGAAACATCATTTTGCCAACAAAGCTCCATATAGTTAAAGCTATAGTTTTTCCAGGAGTCATGTACAGATGTGAGATTTGGACCATAAAGAGGACTGAGTGACAAAGAATTGATGCTTTCGAATTGTGGTGCAGGAGAAGACTCCTGAGAGTTCCTTGGACAGAAAGGGGATCAAACCAGCCAATCCTAAAGGAAATCAGTCCTGAATATTCATTGGAAGGACTGATGCTGAAGTTGAAGCTCCAATACTTTGACCACCTGTTACAAAGAGTTGACTCATTTGAAAAGACCCTAATGCTGTGAAAGATTGAGGGCAGGAGAAGGGGGAAACAGAGGATGAGATGGCTGGATGGCATCATCAATTCAACAGACCTGAGTTTGAGCAAACTGTGGGAGATAATGAAGGACAGGAAAGCCTCACATGCTGCAGACCATTGGGTCACAAAGGTTAGACACAACTTAGTGACTGAATGACAACAACAAAGTTAAAATAATTCATTGTCGTACTTCTTAAGATAATGTTTTCTTAAAAATACGTGTATATACTGTTAGTGGGAATGCAAATTGGTACAGCCACTATGGAGAACAGCATGGAGATTCCTTAAAAAACTGGAAATAGAACTGCCATACGACCCAGCAATCCCACTGCTGGGGAAATATACACTGAGGAAACCAGAAATGAAAGAGACACATGTACCCCAGTGTTCACTGCAGCACTGTTTACAATAGCCAGGACATGGAAGCAACCTAGACGTCCATCGGTAGACGAATGGATAAGGAAGTTGTGCTACATATACACAATGGAATGTTACTCAACTGTAAAAGAGAACACATTTGAGTCAGTTCTAATGAGGTGGATGAAATTGCAGCCTATTATACAGAGTGAAGTAAGTCAGAAAGAGAAAGACCAATAGTGTATTAACAAATATATACATAATTTAGAAAAATGGTAACGACAATCCTATATGCTAGGCAGCAAAAGAGACACAGATGTAAAGAACAGACTTTTGGACTTTGTGGGAAAAGGCGAGGGTGGGATGATTTGAGAGAATGGCATTGAAACATGTATATTACCATATGTAAAATAGATGATCAGTGCAAGTTCGATGCATGAAGCAGGGCACTCAAAGCTGGTGCTCTGGGACAACCCAGAGGGATGGGGTGGGGAGGAAGGTGGGAGGGGTGTTCAGGATGGGGGGACACGTGCACCCATGGCTGATTCATGCCGATATATGACAAAACATCACAATATTGTAATTATCCTCCAATTAAAATAAATTAACTTAAAAATAAAATTAAAAAAAACTATATATATGCATAAACTGTATATATGCATACTTTTTTCTATACATTCCAATATTTTGTTAATGGACAATGGATCACATTACATACTGTGTTTAGTAAACTTTTCTCACATAATATAGAATGGACACATTTCCTTTGCCCTTAAATCTAGATATATTATTTGTACAGCATTCTGTTGTATAGAATTTATGGTTAAATTATTTAATTGATCATGTCTGACAGCCATTTGGGTTATTTTCCCTTTTATTGGTATAAACAATGGTGCAACAAACATCTTTGTGGATAACTTATTTGCAAGCTTTTCTCATTTGTAATATGAGACAGCTTTGTAATATAACCTTTTCTTATTTGTGATAAGGACCTACGATACAAAGATTTAAGAATTATGATGAGAATCACTTGAAGTGACTAATGAGATGTGTTTCAGAACAGGTCAAGATTTCAGACATCTAACCAGAATATTGATATCTAACATGACTGGAATTAGACTCGAATCTGAAGAGATTCTCTTTCAATAAATTCACGGAAACCTGTGTCTACATCATTTTTCAACTACATCCATATGAGCTCCTAGACCCTAAAATAGGCATTCTTTCTTGGTCCTGAGGAATTACTCTACTCTTTCCCAAAATAAGAATAGATATATATTTTCCTTACACCAAGCAGCTACAAGATCATGAATATCTGACTCTGCAAGTAATTTAACTGCTTAACAGAATAAAACTTAACAATCTTTAGGTAAAGACAATAGAGCCCAGAGTCTTTACAATGGCTCATTTACAACATTCAGCATTCAGAAAACATTACTAGAAAATGTGATCCATAATCAAGAGGGAAAACAATAAGCAGGCAAATGAGTGACTCAGATACTCATGTTACCAAATAAGGATCTTAAAAATAACTACTATAAATATGTTAGCAAGTTAAGAGAAAAATATATAAGATAGGTGAACAGATGGCAAATTCCAAAAGAGAAAGAGAAACTCTTAACAAGAACCAAATAATTCTTCATAGAATTTGAAAATGCAATATCTTAATTAAGAATTCACTGGAGAGTTTAGCTGAAGACTGGACACAGAAGAAAAGAACTAATCGGTGAAACCAAAGATAGATCAATATAAAGGATCCAAAATGAACTACATAGAGACAATAATAATTATAAGAAGCAAGAACACCTGGGGACACTCTCTGTCCAATATGTATGTATGGAGGCCCAGAAGAAGACGGAATGGGGAGGAAATATATTTAGAGATAGTAAATGAAAAATTTCAAAAGCTAATGAAATATGTTAATCTACATATGAGAATCTAAATGAATCCCAAACAGGATGGGGCACATTATAGTCAAACTTCAGAAAACCAAAGAGAGTTTTAACCAAACTTAAAACAGTCAGTGTGGGGAGGGGGACATATTATATTCAGGGGAACAATATCAATAATGACTAACTTCTCATCAGAAGCTATGGAAACCACTAGACAGTAGAACATTTTCAAAGTGCTAAAAGAAAATATTAGTTGATTTAGAACACTATACCCAGTTAAAATATCCTTCAAAAATTAAAAAAATCAGAGACATTTGTGTGTGTTTGTGTGCATATGCTCAGCCACTAAGTCATGTCCAACTCTTTGTAACCCCATGAACTGTATCCCAGCAGGCTCCTCTGTCCATGGGATTTTCCAGGCAAGAATTCTGGAGTGGGTTGGCATTTCCTCCTCCAGAGGATCTACCCAACTCAGGGACTGAACTTACATCTCCTGTATTACCAGGCAGATTCTTTACCACTGAGCCACCTGGGAAACCCACAGACATTTTTAGACAAAACTAAAATTTGTCCCAACAGAACTACACTGTAAAAAAAAAAAAAAAAAAAAAATCCTAAAAGGAAGTGATCCTATAAAGACCTAGACCTGTAAGAAGTAGTCTTGGAAATGGTAAAGATATGGGTAAACATAAAAGACTATTTTAAGTGTTTCTCTTTTAAAAACAAAGGAAGACAAGCTTATTCTAAAATGTATATGCAAAAGGAAAGGGCCTAGAAGAACCAGAATAGTTTTGACAAGAAGAATACAGTGGGAGGAATTTTTAAACTTACTATATAGCTACAGTAACCAAGACAGTGTCGTATTGCTGGAGGAATGAACACAAAGATTGATGACTTGTACAAACATGCCCAACATTTTCTGACAGAAGTTGAAATGCAATTCAATGGAGGAAGGATAGTCTAGTCAGCAAATGGTGCTGGAGCAAATGGCAAAACAAAACAAAAAATCTTGATCAAAACCTCACACCTAATTATTCATAATGAGCCATAGGCTTAAATGTAAAACTGTAAGATTTTTGGAAGAAAACATAGGAGAAACTCTTTGGAACCTAGTGCTAAATTTAGCATCACTAGTGACTAGTGAAGGCAATGGCGACCCACTCCAGTACTCTTGCCTAGAAAATCCCATGGACGGAGGAGCCTGGAAGGCTGTAGTCCATGGGGTCATAAAGAGTCAGACACGACTGAGTGACTTCACTTTGACTTTTCCCTTTCATGCACTGGAGAAGGAAATGGCAACCCACTCCAGTGTTCTTGCCTGGAGAATCCCAGGGACGGGGGAGCCTGGTGGGCTGCTGTCTATGGGGTTGGACACGACTGAAGTGACTGAGCAGTAGCAGTAGCAGTGACTAGTGAAGTCACTAGGGCTTCCCTGGTGGCTCAGAGGTTAAAGCGTCTGCCTGGAATGTGGGAGACCTGAGTTCGATCCCTGGGTCAGGAAGATCCCCTGGAGAAGGAAATGGCAACCCACTCCAGTTCTCTTGCCTGGAGAATCCCATGGAGGGAGGAGCCTGGTAGGCTACAGTCCACGGGGTCGCAAAGAGTCAGACATGACTGAGCGACTTCCCTTCACTTCACTTCAGTGACTAGCCATGACATCAAAACTATAATTCCTAAAAGAACATATTAATACATTAAACTTCATAAAAATTAAAAACTTTTTTGCTGTATGAAAGACCATGAAAAGTGAAAGTTGCTCAGTCGTGTCTGAGTGACTCTTTGTGACTCCATGAGCTATACAGTCCATGTAATTCTCTAGGTCGGTATACTGGAGTGGGTAATCTTCTCTTCTCCAGAGAATCTTCCCAATCCAGGGATCAAACCCAGGTCTCCCACATTGCAGGTGGATTCTTTACAAGCTGAGCCACAAGGGAAACCCAAGAATACTAGAGTGAGTAGCCTATCCCTTCTCCAGGAGATCTTCCTGACCCAGGGATTGAACCAGGGTCTTCTGCATTGCAGGTGAATTCTTTACCACCTGAGCTACAAGAGGATAACAAGGCAAGCCCCGGACTGGAAGGAAATATTTGCAAACTATGTAAGGACTTGTATCTAGAATATACAAAAAATTCACAAACCCAACAGTAATAAAGTAAACAATCCAATGAGAAAAATGAGCGAGAGACATTAACAAAAATTTCACTGAAAAGATTTATGGATGGAAAACAAACATTAAAAAGTTGTTTAACATCATTAGCCATTCAGTTCAGTTCAGTTCAGT